>QGMJ01000290.1:0-36221 GCA_007821545.1 Lachnellula subtilissima
GGGGATTGTTTTGCTTTGTTTTGTTTGTTTGGATGGGAAGTCGTTGATTGACTTGAGGGTATGAAGTTGTTATATTTGTAGTTGTAGTTGTAGTTGTTAAGACGTGTGTGTGGCTTTAAAGTATGAGGCCCGAGATGATGTGACGTCATGATCACTACTATGGAGGAAGAGACAGGACAGCCAAGCCACAACAAGGAAACCGTCCTAACCCCACCCCCAACGGAAATAGATCCCTGTTCGCGAGATGGGGATCGATCGATGTGGAGTACGCGTAAGCTAAGAACGCCACATGCTGAATTGTGGAGGGGAAATCCTCTAAGCGAAAGCTCTACCCCTTTTCATTCGCTTAGAAACCGTGCTCCCCAATACGTACCTTATTTCTTACCTATTCGGTAAACTTACATTGTCACCTCTACTCTAAGCTTACATATTTAATTATTAATTGAGGATATATTATATTGATAATACTTTATGCTCGTATCTGCACAGATACCTATAGATATAGTTTAGAGCTAACTTCAAGTCGTATGGCTACCTCACTAATAACTACAACACCACTTCAGTAGAGTTACGGAATGGAGCCCACAAGCCCCACGGTAAGAATTTGTCACGCAGGTATGGTCTACTATATAAGACTGGAAAAAGTCTGGTGTCAAGAAAATGCATACAAAGTGCAGCATGTGGCTCTGTCAAAGTCTCTCTTGATATCTCCTCCTTTTCGAATAAATGAGATTACCCCCTCACATCTCAAACTCCAACTCCCCTTTTAACTATACTACCCTCCCCCTCCCCCATAGACAATGCTCATCTTCGTCACCGGAGCATCAGGATTCATCGGCTCAGCCATCGTCCGGAACTCCTCAGCGCGTCCATTGTCCCAAGCTTGTACTATATAAGACGTTCAATAAAAGCATTGCAGCTTATCCAGCCCAGACTTATGATCAAAAAGACAACCTACCTTGTAAACTTTATATCCACCTTATATCACAGCCACACTGCCTACGTTTCTGCATAAACATTTGCATTCTACTTAATTGCCTTACTTGTTTTTAGAAAAAAGGCTTTCACCGTTCCCTATTTACCGTCTGAAATGAACAGAAAGGAAATTGCGGTATCATCTATCTCATCATCCTTCACCATGCTTTCAACCACTGCTGCACTATTTTCCGCACCAGTCCAGAGCTGATGACATCAAAGCCACCCCTAAGACTCTCACTCGCCTTCTCCGTCTTCTCCGTAGCAAAACCAAGGCCCTTGCGACCCATCTTCTCATTATCGTATTTCTCCGCAAAGAAATCCAGCAGCTTTCTCGTCGGGTTGGCCGCCGGGTCCGGGTCGCTGTCTCGTAGCCGCTGCACCCATTCGCGTTGAGGGACGATGTCGAATTCAAGGCCTGCGTCTCGGAGAGCGGGGAGGAAATCGGTGGTCCAGTGGAAGGTTTTTGGGTTCTGAAGATTGTAGATTATGGATGGGTCGTGGAGTTCAGATGTTGACGATGAAGACGATGATACGTCTTTAGTGGAGTTGATTTTCGTGATGTCTAGAACGGCACGTGCGACGATGTCGACGGGGAGCCATGAGGGAGTCTGGGATAATTAATCGGAGTGAACAGGATTCTGATAAGAAGGGGGGGTGAGTGGCGATCTTGACTTACCTCATCAAGCGCAGGCAAAGCGCCCATTGTCACTGCGCTTTGAATCATGAGCGGGATAGCTTCAGTAGTGTTCCATATGCCCACAGCACTATCACCAACAATCTGCCCAACCCTCAGCACTTTAGCAACCATGCCTGTTTGTGTCGCAGCCGATTCGATAATCCGCTCTGCAACCAGCTTTGACCTTGCGTATCCCATATTCTGAGCATGTTCCAGCTGCGGAATAGACGCTTCGGATATCGTGGCTGGGAGGGGCGTTCCGGCGGCTGCGGAGATGGAGGAACAGAAGAAGAACTGTGCGGGCGTAGAACCTCTGATAGAGAGACATAGGTTCAGGAGATTCGAAACACCTTGGATATGCTGCTTTTCAAAGCTTCGGATTTGGAGGTTGAAATTGACAGCCCAGGCGCTATGGATCACTTTGGTGAGGGTTTCTCTTACTTCTGTCAAGATGGTAGCATCTAAGCCGAGATCCGCGCGGTCGAGAGATGCGGGTAGTGCGACGACTTTGCTAATGTTTTTGAAAGGCAGTTGCTTGGCTGCCATAGTGGAGAGAATGCGATCGAGAGCAGCTTCGGGTGTACTAGCTCGCACTAAGCAATATATCTTCCTGACGTTGTCATTTTGTAACAACTGTGCAAGAATATGAGCTCCGAGGGAACCAGTAGTACCCGTGAGGATGATGACTTCATGCCGTGGTTTTAGGTGGCTTTCAAACGATGAATATTTCTGAATGAGTTGTGACATTGCATGAATCTCATCTTCCAGCTCCAACTCCTCGCCGGTCCGGAGAGCAAAGAGATGTGCTGCCAGCTTCTCAACGCTAGGATGCTCGAATACGACATTTGATCTAAATCAAAATCGCCCAAGTCCAGCTCCCGTTTTAGGAATGAGCGAGCCTTGATAGCCTGCAGACTGTCCACTCCAGCATCGAAGAAATCTGTACTCTCTGCCAGATTTGCGAGATGCAATTCAGTAGAGAAGAGTCGTAGGAGGTATGCTTTGAGTTCATCAAAATTCAGATTCAGTTTTTTTCCACTCTCAGCAACGATACCACTTTCAAATCGATCATACACTGCATCTATCACGTCCGCAAACTTGCGATATGAAGCGAGTCTGATCATGGTGCCTTTATCTGTTGCAGGATAGTCGGCACAAGGTTCCAGAATCTCAACCATTTCTTCCTGTATCTGGCTGAAAGCCTCAGCTTTCGTATTGGCAAGTAAAATACTGGGCCATGCTTTTTCGAAGATCTCCACTTTGCTCATACCGATGGCTTTCTCACTGGGCATGATGAGGATACCGGGAAATGCCCTTCCAATCCCAAAAATCAGTGCTTCTCTCACATACTCATTCTGTCGAACTTGATGCTCAAATGGAACTGGAAGCACTTTCTCGCCGTTGACTAGCGTGACCCGGTCGTCGATTCGACCAAGGTATTTCCATGCATTTGGAATTGTTGAATGTGGTAAGAAGGTGTCACTAGTCCGGAAAGAGTTTGGTGGATCTGAAGAGTTCGAGGTGACTTTTGCGGGAAGCCCGTCCAGACATATGCACTCATAAGAGCCATCTCCCTGGGGAGCCATTTGTAGGAATCGAGCTATCGACGGTAATGGCCGTAAGAAGTTCCAGGCTTTGTCATCTTGATCACGGTAAGAAGTCATCAACTGGCCCATTTCGGTACTACATGAAAGTAAGCAATATACCAAATGCCGGAACTTGTAGACTTACGCTCCATAGTGGGAAACAATATACACTCCAGCATTTACCAATTTGTCTCCAAGATCATCAGGACAGCTACTACCCCCGAAGAGAACCAATTTACATTTTCGTAATGTTTCAATCCCCCGTCCGGATTCACTCAGTAGTTTCAACGCATATGGGACGCCGTGAAAGCTCTCTGGTTGCACAGCTTCCATTGCCTTGATTAAATTCGTCTCCGAAAGGGGCAGGCTTGCATTATACAGGGAAATGGGCTTGCCCTTGCAAATGGCCCGAAAGAATGTTGAGATGCCGTGATTGTGGTATAGAGGTAGAGTCAAGAATGCTCGATAGCTACTGCCGTTGGCGTAATTCGACAGACATGCTTTGTGGGTTTGGAAAATGGGTTTGGCAGTCCTGTTGATCCCGATGAATGAATAACAAATGCAATCTTACCCGATGCCGTAGATGTCGTGGCAGGTACTGAAAACTGGTTGACGAAATCTGGAATATCATAGCTGGACTTTTCTGGAATCGAGAAGGAATGACATTCCCGTACTTCCTGTATCGCGATTATTGATTTGGCAGTACTGGGAGAGCCCAGTATATTGACACAATCTGTTTTCTCCAGAAGCGAAACATATGCATCCGTAGCTAGTCGTGTCGAGAGGAGAAGCACGCCATATCCCATGCGAGAGAGGGCAAATATTGAGGTGACATAGTCCAGATTTGACGGACCGAGCAGGGCTACAATTTTGTTGCCAGTTTCGGAACTCTACAAGTAGTCGTTAGTAGGGATTTATTAAATGGATTTGGTGTAACGGATGAAACAAAGTCTACATTTGTCGGCAGCCCCTGATCGTTCAAGCTTTTCGCAGCCGCGTTTGCAAATCGGTTTAGATCTTTGGCGTTGTAATAGACATAGTCGTCCGTACCCCGCGTTGATGCGGGGTACCCCACGAGAGGCTCTTCAGGTATCGTCTTCGCCCGCTCGACAAGGAGGTCATTGATAGTATAAACTACGTCCTCGTGCTCGTCAGAGGTTGGGGAATCCATTCGTTCGGTAACCTTTACTAAGGCCGGTAGCTTTGGCATGACTTTCGCCTCAACGGTTGAAATTATGGTTTGAATCATGGTCCTGAAATTGAGAATGAGAGGTAGTCACTCAACAAACGCAAAAAGTAATGCACACGAAGGTGAAAGCTTCGGACAAATACATGTTCTGTCCTGCCAAGAAAGGGCGATACGTCAAGACAATTGTCGACAGAAGTTACCTCTTCTACGGATCCCGATTCACACCGCGTCCGGTGTCTCCGGATCGACCAGAACGCCTCATAACGAGTTCTTTCGGTGACAGCCTACTCCGTGCTTTTCCACTGCTCTGTAGTCCGCGTCATCTCATTATGCCGTGCTGCAGGGTTGTTAAAGAGCGACTTGCTGTTTTGCATCGGGGTGAAGGAGTGGAAAAACACGGCCCGGAAAACTCAACCGAAATGCGGAAAACGACTAGTGCTTCCGGATCACATGACCCAACCGCGGATACCTGTCCGGTCGCTGGTTCCGGCCCTCTTCATGATCAAGAGCATACCTTACCAGTACCTGATTATCAGAACTGTGTTTATGTAACGCGTGTTAGTTATGCCCGGGGTATTAGCTAACTAACTTTGGTACCGACAATCCGTTTACTGTTCGAGCTTACTCTACTGTGTCACGAGTTTTCAGCACGAGTGAGAAGCAAGAAATAAGTCGAAGATGCTGAGTGTTTTGACTACTTCTTCTCTAAAACCACCTCATTCTCCTTCATTGCATTTGTAGCAACATTCCATGCTTCCCACTCCCCCTCTGGTATACGTCCCTTCAAAGGCAGCCTTCCACCTAGCAAATTTCCCATCTTCAAAACCTGATATATGCCCTCCTTGATTCCAACTATTCCCCACTTTCCTACGAACTCTTCAGCCCGGCTGACAACAAATTGTAACCTTTGTATTTCCTTCAAATTTTCTGGCTCGACAGGGCGCTTTATGGAGAGCTCGAAAAGCCGAGATACCGTAGCGGGGTATATCGCAGCGAGACCATCAATAACGCCTGCTGCTCCAAACATGACGATTGGGCCTAGTTGTTGTCCAAATCCACTGTATACACGGAAGTTTTCGTGGTCGATGGCTGGGTCCAAAGAGACTTGCAAGTGATGCGAGACGTTCCCGTGGGACATTTTGCAGCCAACAATGTTCGGGTGGGCCGCGAGTTCGGTGTAAGTCTCGAGGCTGACCATAATGTTATTCGTGACTCCTGGATAGTTGTATCTTGGGGGTCGATCAATTAGCATTGTGAAGTATTATACAAGGCACAAGGAAACACCTACATAAGTATCGGAATCGGGCTTGAATCTGCGACCAATCTGTACCACTCCTTCAGGTTCTCCTGGTTTGCAGCCCCACCAAAATACCCAGGAACAAGCACAAGGCCCCACTGAGCTCCAGCTTTGGCTACATCTTCGAGCCATTCGAGAGCATCGTCTACCGAGTTCGTCAAGACGCCAGCCATGATGGGATAATCGATAAAGCCGGCATCTATGAGCCCTTTGCGAACTCCAGATATGAGCTCGGACCGTTCAGCGCGGGAAAGAAGGATGGCTTCGCCAGTGCTTCCAAGGAGCACCAGACCTCGGACCCCATTCTTGGCCAGATGGACGCTGTGTTGTTTTTGTGTTTCGATATCCAGGGGGGCTTGTCGTGCTCCAGGAGGTGTAGACGATTGAAAGAAAGTAACCGTTGGTACATAAACCCCGAGCGGCGGCGGAACAGCACTGAAATTAGTCACTACGGCAGATGTCAGTATCCTGTCTATATTCGAATGAAGCCTGTCGCATCTACAACATACTTTTATTTTGGAAACTGATGAAAGCGTGGAGTCTTGAAGATCCAACACAGCGTGATAGACCTTTTATTCAGATGACCCCCGGCATTACCCCCACTATCAGCTGTGAATGCGGGGTACGGAAAAGCCTGTAGCTATCGGATAAGTTGCCATGAATCGCGTCAGGGACGGCCGACAGCGTTTAGTATTTCATTAAAAGTATTTTCTTATTCCAAAATTTGTATTCAAATTCATAATTCTAAATCAACCATCGCAATGACATCGAATCGTTCGTTAAAGATGAATTCGGGGCATAGCATCCCCGCTGTTGGGTTGGGCACATGGGTCAGTTCCACGAGCTTCTGAGAATCTTAGCACCTAGAATGCAGGACAATATGTTATATTTCGCCGAGATTGGAGCGCGTTGAAGCAAAGCGAGATTTAGTTGAATTTTCTCGCGACTGACTTTGTTTAACTTGTAGCAATCAAAGCCAAACGAAGTCAAAGACGCTGTAGCGGCTGCACTAAAACTCGGTTATCGCCATATCGACGCAGCAGCAGTATATGGGAATGAAGCAGAAGTGGGAGATGGAATTAAAGCTTCAGGAGTGGACCGAGAGTCAATATTTGTAAGTGTTGCGACAATCCACCGCAACAATTTCGCTCGCTGAGACGAATAGATCACTGGAAAGCTTTGGAATACCGACCACAAGCCAGAGGATGTTGAACCAGCTCTTGACGCAACCTTGAAAGACCTCCAAACGGATTATGTTGACTTATATCTTGTGAGAAATCCCTCTTTGACCGATGCGACCAGAATTGACTGTTGAAGATCCATTGGCCTGTTGCGTTCCCCAAGTCCAGCGAATGGTTCCCAGTCGACCCAACCACCGAGCAAATTTCCGTCATCGATGTGCCAATAGCTGATACATGGAAAGCTATGGAAGCTCTTGTCAAGAAAGGCAAAGTTCGAAGCGTTGGTGTCAGTAATTTCACGCAAGAGAAGATCGAGACCCTTCTACAGACGTGAGTTTAATTCCTGTAATGTACTGAGCTGTTCTGATGCCCAACAAGAGCAATCATCCCGCCTGCAGTGAATCAGATTGAGGCGCATGCGTACTTACAGCAACCGAAGCTGTTAGAATGGTCGAAGCAGAAAGGCATAGTCGTAGCAGCGTACAGTCCACTTGGAAACAATATCTACAACCTACCAAGAGCAGTGGATGATCCCACTGTCATTGCTCTTGCCAAGGAATTGAACAGGCAACCAGCTCAACTCTTGATCAATTGGGCTGTACAGCGCGGCACTGTAGTGCTTCCGAAAAGTGTCACAGCGTCGAGAATCAAGGACAACTTTGAAGGTAAAATCCATGTGATTATTCTAGCTGGCAATGTTTCTAACACAACCGTTAGAGTTCGAGCTTCCAAAACATGTCTTTGACAAGATCACAGCACTAGATAGCCATACGAGGTATAACTTCCCGGCCCGATTAGGTGTCGATATCTTTGGTGAAGTCGGACCGGAGAGCTTGAAGAAAAGTGTGGAGGACTGGAAAGCGGCCCAGCGAAAGCTGAAAGCTACTTCTTAAAACAATGTACTTGCCACCTTAACAATGTAGCTTGATATTCATGTTTCCTTGCTCAATGATCAAAGAACTCGGTTGTCAGCCTCCTGGTACTCTTCCCCCTCCCCCGCCCCCCCGGGGCAATGACCCGTAATCAGTCTCGCTTCCGAGGTTCCATGTTTTCCATATCTATGTTTCCAAACTCTCTCCATAAACCGGAACCCCAACCCCCCGCTTACTATAGCTTCCGGTGACAACTGCCATGCGCAATTCAAGGCAAGTTATCCGACTAGTTTCGGCCTAGCGGGAGATCTACATCCGAACTTCAACCTTTTTCCCCGCCATATAAGACGTGAACATAGAGGCCCGCGATACTGATCTAAAAACAAGGTGACATTCCGTATCAGCAATACAAAATGCCGAAAATAGCACTCATCGAATACTTCGTGTTCCACCACGGTGGTTGTTCGTCAAGATTACCGATGATGCCGGAAACGTAGGGTGGGGTGAAGCATCTTTAGAAGGTCATACGAATGCTGTGGAGGGCTGCTTAGATGCATATATTGAGCGTTATACGGGAATGGATGCCGAGTGAGTTGTTTTGAACTTCTAGTCCCCGTATATGTAGCTGATATCAGTTGCAGCGACATTGAGCACATCTGGCAAACTTCCTATAGGATTGGTTTCTATAGAGGCGGCCCGGTTCTCATGAGTGCTTTGGCTGGAATTGACATTGCATTATGGGATCTAAAAGGTATGGCTTCATAGTAAAACGGTTTCCTTCTTGCTAAAGTTGTGTGCAGCCAGGAAGTTGGGTGTCCCGATATATCAGCTGCTCGGTGGCAAAGTCAGAGACAAAATAAAGGTATACGCCTGGATTGGAGGAGACCGGCCCTCGGATATTGCAGCCCAAGCGTCAGTTTATCATCTTTCCCGCAAGTTGCGCAAGTCGCGTGCTGACTCGAAATAGCGAAGCGAGGAAAGCTCAAGGCTTCACTTCCGTGAAAATGAACGGAACAGAGGATTTGGGCTGGTTGGACTCTCCGTCTGCTCTAGACGATTGCGTTGAGAGGTTAAAAGCCGTCAAGGCTCTTGGCATGGATGCAGGCATCGATTTCCACGGACGGGTGCACAAGCCAATGGCGAAACAGCTCGCAAAAGCACTTGAACCACACCGTCCTTTGTTCATCGAGGAACCCTTATTATCAGAGCATCCCGATGCCATTAAAGCACTCTCACAATTGACCACTTCACCAATTGCTCTTGGCGAGCGTCTGCACAGCCGGTGGGAAATCCGCCCTTTTTTTGGAGTCAGGAGCAGTGGACATCTTGCAACCAGATATCAGTCATTGTGGAGGCATCTCTGAGATGCGCAGGATTGCCGCCATGGCTGAGACCTACGACGTAGCACTGGCACCTCATTGCCCACTTGGACCAATTGCTCTAGCTGCAAATGTCCAAATTGCTGCTGCAACTCCTAACTTTGTCATTCAGGAGATGAGTCTCGGAATCCATTACAATGCTGGAAGTCAGGATTTGACTAGCTACACCCACAACCCGGAAGTTTGGAAGGTCACTGGTGGTTACATTGATTTGATGAAAGGACCTGGACTAGGGATTGAGGTAGACGAAGAGCAGGTGCGAAAGTTCTCAAAGGATGCCAAAGCTTGGGTAAGTCCGGGTTTTATTGGACCTGGCGGAGAAGTGAGAGAGTGGTAACAAGATGAACCACGAGTATTACTATTTGATCACCCAATAGACATTGCACACTCGATGTATTGATCTACTGTGGAGTGAAATTTCTGTAAATATGTAAATACAGTAATAGCAGGCATCTACCCCGCATTACCCCGCCATCGGTGCGTGAGAAGTGAGTTAATTGGTGTGCGTGTAACACTTTGCGCTTATCCGAATGTTTCGACCTTCACCGTTGATACTCCCAACTCAGCAAACTGCCACCATGGCTGATGACCGTGATACGTTGCAGCAAGCCTCTTCGCCAATTATGAATGAGGATAGAAATACATCGCAACCGCCGTCTGCTAAACGACAGAAAAAGGACGACGCGGAGCGCTCGCGGGCAACCCGGGCGTGTGATCGATGCAAGAAGTAGGGGGGATATGTTCTGCTCTGATCCATGGAGACCGGGTAGCTGAATAAACGCTAACAATTATGGTAGGAAAAAGACTCGGTGTAGTGGGAGACAACCATGCATTCTTTGCACCCGCTCTGGAAAGAATTGTGGATTTACCGCTGCATACACACGGGGCCGGGTTCCGTCTATTTTCCCTGAAAGGACCGACCAACCTGCAGCCATAGGTCCCGTAAGCATGGCGACTGTAGCCGGACCCGCTGAAGCACCAATTCAGACCCAGCGAGAGCCTCATGAGATGAACTCGTTGCCAAGTCCCATTAGCGACCAGCTGGTGCAAGCTCAGTATCGTGAGAGCACAAGGGATACAGGCCACCTACACCTACCCAGAACTCAGCATGTAGAATCAAGAGGTCAATCATCTCGCAACTCACCTGAACCGTCACAAACGGACCTCCAGGGGCATTATGTTGGTCCGTCATCTGGCGTCTCGTTCCTCCTGAGAATTCAAAAGAAACTACACGAGAAAATATCCTTTACTCAAAATTCTTCCATCTTCACATTTGGAGATGCTCCGTTGCCAGAATTTGATTCGTCGCTTTTTGTCCTTCCACCAAAAGCCGATGCCCAGAGGCTTGTGGCAAGGTATTTTGAATTTGCAGTAGCAACACATCGATTTCTCCATCGTCCGACTGTTGAAGCGTGGCTGGAAGAATTCTACGAAAACCTTGGGGTAATGCGACAAAAGGTTGGTGCCAAAGAGAAGACAGCTTTGCTCTTCATGGTCTTTGCCCAGGCAAAGGAGTATATGCCAGGTGCGTCAGTGTCAAATAGTGTAGATACCAGGTAAGCAGTGGCCGACATTTCACAAGAAATTGAGGCTAATTACAGCAGTGCTCGATATTTTCAAGCTGCTGATCATCAGCTCGCATCTGAGACGGGCGAGATTCGTTTGACAAGCGTCCAGGCACGACTATGTCAATGCTTCTATCTCTTATCCCAATCGCGTGTTAACCATTGCTGGAGTCTTTTCGGCACCACTGCACACCTTTTACTTGCGATTGGGATACATCGAAAACGACGCGTGGAAAATTCCAATGGCATAGATCTAGTGGAGCTTGAATGCCGAAAGCGAGTATTCTGGTGTGCTTACGGTCTCGACAACTATCTAAGTGCTGCTCTTGGGAGACCACGTACTTTTCACGACGACGATATTGACCAAGTGGGTGCTCCCTGAAGTTAATACACAAACTTGTTAATTGTACCCAAATAGGACCTTCCAATGATTGTAAATGATTCAGACCTCACCCCACAACATATCAACATCGGTAATACAAGATCTCAGTCTATAATGATGGCATCTGTTGCTCATAACACGTGAGTCCCTCTCTCCTAACTCATAGCGTCCGTCTCACGCAATATATAGACTTGCGAAAATCATTAGTCACATCCTACGCGATCTCTACCCTATTAAACCCCCTTCCTTACACGTTCGGGTTACATTAAGTAGGAAGTATTCCGAAGATTTACTTCATTGGCGCCAAGGGCTCTCCAGATTTTTGGATGAAGGTGTTGATACCTCGTTATTCATCCCACTTTTTCAGCGCCAACGTAATGTCTTGAATCTTGCTTATTACCATGCACTCATTCTGGTCCACCGACCTTTTCTCTTGAGCAATTTTGCAAGTCTAAATAGCAGGAATTCACGTCCTCGAGGAGCACCCGGAACGCCAGATATGGACAAGAATGTTGGCGAATGCCTCAGTGCAGCAATGCATATTGCTGCTATCGTGAATGATTTAACTGAGGGACAGCAAATATACCGTGCATTCTGGGTATGCTATGTATTTCACCTGACCGACGAAACCTTCAGCTAACTTTACCAGTTTACTCATTATTTCGCATTCTGTGCCGTTGTTGTACTTTACGTATACGCAATTCAACAGCGACATACTCCACAAGATAAGTACCAGTCCTATATAGATGCTGCAAAGAAGTGCCAGACCCAAATATCATCGATGGCAGAGAATGAATCTCTGGCTCAAAGATACAGCGTTGTACTTGAAGAATTGCGACTCGAAGCGGTGAAACAAACACAACAGCATATAGAGTCACAAAATGCCAACTCGGATATGGCGTCAACGCTTCAACGGGATTCAATAGCTTTCCAGGCATCAACGTATTCAGGCCAACTGAACGGTGCAAATCAGCCGCCACTACCTGGGTCTGCCGTCGCTGGCGATTTATTCCCTGATATCTCGGACGGCACAATATTTGGTGGCGTACAGAATGCGACGACCCCATCAAGTCTCATGGCGGACTTGACCAGTTGGGGAGAGTTTGATTCATTGGTAATTCAATTGGACAATTCTTTTCATCTGCTGAGCTGATATCTACAGGTAACCGCTGGAGTAGGTGGGCTCGATTTTATGTTTATGGGCGATCCTAACCGACCTTGGGATGAGAACACCGGAACTGATGTAGGGGGGGTATTGCCAAGCTGATTCACTAAGCCTCTGCATTGTCCCGCTGACGGACTTTGGGGTGCGGTACTGTAAATTGGGCCAGAAAAGGTCACTAGGCCCTGACGACCGGAAAAGACCAAGTGCGGGGCCATACCGGATAGTCGACTGTCTCACAGGCCTTTGAATGCCAGGAATCATCCGGCTTCCTCCTCCATACATTATACCCTTAGTAAAGTCCATATCAATGACTATCATCCCCAAAGGGCAGTTGTTCCACTTTTCAAAGGCCACAAACACTTAAGCTACTTCCGGTAATAATCAGTATAATGTCGACTAGACACTTCACCCACGACGCAGAACATCTCGTTTTGGACTCTCTAGAGAGCTTAACACTTACAAATCCCACTTTGCGGTTTGATAAGATCAATAAAGGTACTTGAACTTTTCGTAAATATATGACCGAGCAAAGTTGACCATACATAGCAATATTTCTCTCAGACCACAATCCTGCAGTCAGTGTCACTTTGATTGCAGGTGGCGGTGCAGGCCATGAGCCAGCACATGCTGGGTATGTAGGTGAAGGACTTCTGACTGCAGCCATCTCTGGCTCCATCTTTGCATCACCAAATGTCTCTCAAATTGTCAACACTATCGCGCGCGTCGGTGGAAAAGCCGGGACCATTCTCATTATCATGAACTACACAGGAGACATTTTTCATTTCCATCTCGCTGCCGAGAAAGCCAGAGCAAATTATGGAGCAAAGGTCGAGATCATCGTGGTTGGCGATGATGTCTCTGTTGGCCGAGAGAAAAGCGGAAAGGTTGGAAGGAGGGGTCTGGCGGGAACTGTCCTGGTCAACAAAATTCTGGGGGCAATGAACAAGAAGCCAGCCGTATCTTTCGAGGAACTCACCAGCATGGGAAGGCTCGTAGCTTCTAACTTGGTTACAGTTGGGGCATCATTAGGTCATGTGCATATTCCAGGTCGGGAAGTTACAAATGGCTTTTCTGACCCAAAGAGTGAACAGCTCGAACTTGGTATGGGCATCCACAATGAATCTGGGTCTCGGATTTTGAGTCCCCAGCCTGACTTGCATTCTTTGATCGAGATGATGCTCAGCCAGCTTTTGAGTATGAATGATCCAGATCGTGCTTTTGTGGATATGCAGGATGCGGAAAAGATTGTGCTTCTTGTGAACAATCTTGGAGGAGTTTCGGTCATAGAAATGGGATCGATCACGAAAAGTGTTGTGGAAGCACTGAGTAAGATTTTTTCTTTGTAGACAGGTAGCGACAATGCTAACAATTTCTTTCAGAACTTCGCAATATCACGATATCTAGAATTTTGTCAGGGACTTTTATGACCAGTCTCGATGGTCCGGGCTTTAGCATCACTTTGCTTAAAGCTACATCAAAAATGGTCGAATATATTGATGCCCCAGCAAGTGCAGTGGGTTGGTGTGGACCTTCATTTCCTCCCTCTGTATGGGAAACCCAGAGCTCACGTCAAGTCTCTGCCTTGAATGAACCAGAAGCCTTGGAAGTCACAATCGAGAGTGGATTCAAATGTAAGTTCAGATCACCTTATTGTCTAGCCAAAGACTAACAAATATCGCAGTGGACGTTTTTGCTTTCAAAATCAAAGTCTCCCAAGCCTGCAAGAACGTTATTGCTGCCGAACCGCGTATAACGCACTCAGACACCATTGTCGGAGATGGAGATTGTGGGACAACTCTTGCCCGAGGAGCCGAAGCAGTGCTAGCTTTTCTCGACTCCAAAGACGTGAATCCGGACGCTCTCATCACCCTGGTTCATCTCGCCACTGTGATAGAAGACAACATGGATGGCACATCTGGCGCAATCTACAGTATCTTCTTCGCGGGCTTAGCTTCATCACTACGAATACTGCCATCTTCTATTCATACTCTTGACTCCGACACATGGGGTCGTGCAGCCAAGACAGCGCTGTCACAGCTACAGTTGGCAACTCCCGCGAGAAAGGGCGACCGAACGCTGATGGATGCGCTGGAACCTTTCATCGAGAGTTTTGCAAATAGCGAGGGGCTGGAAAAGGCGGTTGCGAAGGCAAAGTCGGGGGTAGAGGCTACGAAAGGGATGAAAGCTGCGTTCGGGAGAGCGGTCTATGTGGAAGAGAAGGCGTGGGCTATTGTCCCTGACCCAGGTGCGGAAGGGGTTCTCTGCTTGCTAGAAGGTCTTGCGCAAGGGTTATGAAAGGAAATACGAGTATGACTTAACGCATATGATACGGCCATTCTCTTCACAGGCTTACAAAATGATGCAAAAGTTATTGCTATATACCAACTATTGATAGAGAGGTATTAAGTCTCGGTTTTCTCGAGTCCTTAAATCACACAATGCTTTGGAGGCCGCTCAAAAGTACCCCACTGTCGGTTCTTCACCAGAATTGAATTGTGGGGAAACAGCATCCCCACGCACTAAATCTACCAATTTCCGGGGACGCCCCGCCAAGCCTTCTCCTATTGTGACCCTACTTCCCCTGGAACGAACACGGGCACATGTTAATCTCACTTCACCATGCACACACTCACTCACTCACTCACCGCTCCCGCACACCAAGCCGAAGAAGCCATACGAGTAAGATAGAAACACCCGAGCAACCAGTAGGAAAGTAACATGTCGAGTTATCAGTCTAATCAAATCAAAACGTTACATTTCGAGAAGCTGGGGTACTCGTACCCGCCCCGGAAAACAAAACATTTCACCCCAGGATCAAGCAGCATGCTGGTGCGTGCGGGGTAACAAGCTTTCCCAGTCCCAAGGCAGCTTGCACAACCCATCCCAGCCCACCTCCTCAGTATGAACCAATGTAACGGAAAAGTATCCGGACCTTTGCCTGGCAGCTTGGCCAGCAGCAACTCGATACCCCATGGGGTGGCTAAGCTTTCCCCACGCGCGCGAGATGCAGGTGGGTTTCCAATTTGGCATTATATACCTATGGTCCCTACTCGCAGTATATATCCTGCGTAGCCGACAAACAATCTACATTACATTCCATCTATCCATCCATTATTCCTTCTATAAAAGCTGATCAACCTCAATGCTAGCTAGCTATCTTTGGGTCTTTGTTTACGAGTAACTTCTGAATACTTCAGTTCAGGTCACTTTATTTCAAGTCTTTCTTGATTGATTGGCTAGGCTGGGCTTGAGCTTTTATCTTACCTTTATCTCCAAACGACTGACGCTTACGCTCACGATACAATGGGCAGTGCTGTGATAGACGAGAAAATCCCTATGGGGGCAGTTGAGCATGTGGATGATAAACGCGAACCGTCGATACTGGATCCTGAGAAGTCGGTTGTGGTGAGAGAGGGGCCGGATCGATTCGGTGCGTATGCGAAGACGGACCTGCTCGAGATCGCTCTTGTGCGGAAGATAGATCTGATCATGATGGTAAGTAAGCGGTGCCGTGTTCTCCTTCTCCAACAAAGCGAATGTTTGCCATCTATAAGAGAGAGAGAGAGAGAGAGAGAGAGAGAGAGAGATGTTGTAGCTAATCATTGTGTTGTGTTTGGGTAGCCGATTCTATGGATCATGTACTTCCTGAACTTCCTCGATAGGAATGCGATGGTTAATGCCAAGCTGAATGGGATGGACAAGGATTTAAAGCTCAAGGGCACACAGTACAATACTCTGGTTTCGATTCTGTTCGTGGGGTATTTGTTGGGACAGGTGCCGTCGAATATGATTCTCAACAGAGTCAAGCCAGCGTGGTTCATGGGAGGTTTGTCATCCTCTATCATATCATATCCTTAATATCAAACCATGCTAACTATATCTCCAGGGTTCATGATGGCGTGGGCTCTTGTCTCTACCTTGACGTGCCTCGTCAAAGACTATCACAGCATGCTCGCTGTGCGTTTCCTCCTCGGAGTCGTGGAAGCACCAGTAAGTTCAGCCAAAGGGTAACTATACAAAGACCCCGCTAACATGCTATTCAGTTCTACCCCGGCGCGCTATATATGATCAGTCAATTCTACACACGCAAAGAAGTAGCCACGCGAATGTCAATCTTTTACACCGGCAACATGCTAGCCAGCGCCTTCTCCGGGCTCATCTCCGCAGGCGTGTTCTCTGGTCTTGACGGCGTGCATGGCTGGGAGGGCTGGAGATGGTTATTCCTAATCCAAGGCGTAATCACCATCTTCTTCGCCATAGTGGGAATATTCCTCCTGCCCAATGCGCCCCTGGATACGTGGTGGCTCACGCCGGCACAGCGCCAGCTAGCACACGTGCGGATCGAGCGCGATATCACCGGACGCCGAGCGGGGACGAGCACGGTGACGGGACTGTGGGAGGCGGTTACTGATTACCGCACTTGGTTGTTCTGCTTGATGATCAACTTGCACTTGTCTGCGAATGGGTTTAAGAACTTCATGCCAACTGCTGTCAAGACGCTAGGCTTCAGCACCAACGTCACGCTTTTCCTAACATGTCCCCCGTACCTGGTAGCGACATTTGCGTCGATCGCCGTGTCCTGGTCATCGGGACGGTACAACGAGCGCACGTGGCACATCACGATCTCCAAAGCGCTCGCTATAATCGGCTTCGCCGTTGCGTGGGGGACATTGAACACAGGCGGGCGATACTTCGCTATGGTGCTATTCGTCGGCGCCACGTATGGCGTTAATAATATCGGGATGGGCTGGGTTGCCTCTACGCTTGGTCAGACGAACGAGAAGAAGACTGTGGCTGTTGCGCTTGCGAATTGCATTGGCAATGTTGCTAGTGTGTATACGCCGTACCTGTGGCCAGACTCGGACGCCCCGCGCTTTGGAACAGCAATGGCTGCCAGTATTGGGTTCTCGGCTGGTGTTGTTATTTGCGCTTGGATTATGAAGTTCATTTTGATACGACAGAACAAGGAAATCAGGGCGACGGAATCTGAGGCTGTGAACTTTTATGCGTACTAAGGAAATGTAAGACACTAATTTTTGGAGGACGTAAGTTTACGATAGGGGCTTGTCATGTTGCGCTTGGGTTATGAAATCTTTTTGATGGGAAAGGACAAGAGAATCAGGGCTTCGAATCCGAGCCTATCATATGAAGAGAGTGTAACAGAGAATCTCCTTCACGCTAGCGATTTCATTTAGCCCAGAGGCCTGATCTCAACCAAGGTAGAGATTAATTCTGACTATGACGAGTCGCTATCCAAGCAATATTGACTACAAAGGGCAAGACAACTCAGCAATTTAGACTGGAAGTCTGAGCAGTGAGAGTAGCAACCAAGTCCTCCTGAACAGCTGCATCCTCTACACACTTCACACACCTACACGGCATGCCGAACCAACCCATCAACTTCTTCCGTCGATTGACGACACTCATAGCATTTCCCTGGGGCCCGATATAGCTAATGCACAGATCCTCCCCCTTCTTGCAGTCGCGCGTTGCGAACATGGTGACCTCGCTACTTCCAAAATCATGTCTCCAATCTACATTCGGACTACAGCAGTGATTTAACATGCTATATAATCCACTGATACTCGTTCCGGGCCAGTCTTCCAGCGTTTGCCCGTGTTTGTTATTTTGTATTCTGCATTTTATGGTATGCAGGACCCAGGTGTCGTATAATGGGTTGGTGAAGATGTTGACGCCGAGTGTTTGGAGGATCGATATGGGTGTCTGGATATGGTCTTCGAAGTTGAAGATTATGAGGTTTGGTTGCTTGAATCCATAGGCTGGTGTCAGTCTCACCAAGAGAGTACTCTTTAATGGATGATCCGCCCCTTCTTTAAGACAAAGTGCCAAGACTCTCATCAACAACAGAGCATCGATGGAAAAGTCTGCTGTAGCAGTTGCTTTCCTTGCGGCAGTGTAGAGATAATTGAAATCCTTTCCGCAGATTGGGTTATGAAATGTCTCGATTGCAATGTCTGCGCAGCCTTGCGAGCAATAAAGGACAGGACAACAAGTATTCCAAAAATTCCTGACTGGACTTGCGCAGCATGTGGGGCAACCATCTGGATCGGCATCTACGCCAACAGTACCAGAAGACATCGTGTCTACCAAAACGGTCTCACCGGCAATTATATCTCGGGTCGCAATGACACCAATGCAATCAGCTTCCGTAGTTGCCTCGCCGCCATCTTCAGCTATGGTGTCACGGATGGTACTCCGAACCACCATGCAATTTGTCGATACTCTTCGAAAATCCTCTTCGATACCTTCAAATGTGACTTCATCCCTAACCAAAAAGTCATCCTCCATGAACGGATACGGCGTGGGATAGACACCTCCATTCGTCAGAGTAACTTTCATCTGCTCCTCGTTCATCTCCCCATTCTCCATGCTCGCCCTCAAGATAGTCTCCCGTTGAGCAAACCAAGAATCCGCATTCGACACTTCACTAGGAAAAATCGCATCATCCGGAAACTTCTCCACCGCTTCCCGACTCATGCGCACGTAATCACCACAGCAATTCGCCGCCATAAGCCCCTCCATCAACTCCGTCCAGATCTGCAACTCCAGCCTCTTCAACATCTCCTCGACTCTGCGCGCCAGCAACTCTGGCGTTGCCACCGCGTCTGCAAATTTCACCCACGCGGGATCAGTGGTGTGCAGCTCATACGTCTTCTTGCGAAACGCTTTGCGGACTTCATTCCCCAGTTCCGAATCCGACGACGGTGAATCCGATTCCAACAAGCCAGCCTCGACTAGAAGACGGGCTTTATAGACGTCTCCTAGAGCCAGCTCTGGGTAGCCGAGCAGACGCAGACAGTTGCCGCGGTTGAGCCATGTTTCCGGGTCGTAGGGTAGAGAAGCCAAGAGCTGGGTGAACCTGACGACTTCCGAACTCTCGGCGGCGAATTGCTACATTGTAAGGATTAAAGTTAGCGAAGCTGAAAAGGATAAATGCCTCTCACTCTCACTGTTTCTCTCAACCGACCCAGTGATGAGCTGAGCTGAGCTGAGCTACGGATGGACGTGCTGTGCGGGGGGTATCTGGACTGGACTAGAGCTACGAACATCAGGGTCGAGGGCCTTATGTGGGGCTACTTCGCATGCTGAAGATGGTCCGTACTGCGGCGCCGCTTTCCAGGGTGAGTCCATTTCAGCTCTTGCGAGTCGTAGTATACAAAAATCCCAAGATTATAGAGCGGTCGAGCTTTCCAAAAGGTTGGATTTTATTGATTTAATCACGGATTGTCGTCTGGAGAAACCTTCTTGCTAGCACCTTTTCTAGTGTATAACTTTGGTGCGTACTCCTCACGGCCGCGTCACGTGTGGAACCTGTCTGCCAATCTGTGAAAAGCGAAAATAAATTGATAGATTGAATTAGAGGGTTTTCACTTGGTCTGGCTCCAATGATCTTCTGTGGTTTTGCTAGTAATATGTGCAGAAATGAAGTTTGAACATTTCTTATGTTGTCCCAATTCAGGGGCCCTCGTACTTAGGCGAGGCGCCAAATAAGGTATGCTATACTCGGGGCGAAAGATATCAGGGGGGCATCTTAACGATCCGCGAGTACACACTTGTGCAGACTGTGTATTCCTGAAATTGCTTACTCTTTTGATTCTGAAAACGATAGAAGAAGTAATATATAGGAGTTTTCCCGAGACAATAATTGTCTCTTTCGCCCGTCCAAATGCGGGACCGATCAATCGGTGTCTTCTATTATCTATATCTAAGCTGGAGTGGACTTTTGACCTTTCCCAACCAACGCCAACATGTAAGAAGTATAACCCATTCCGACGCGTGAAAATAAAAGTGGTGGAGTGGTGATACTCATGTTTTATTAGATATAGGGCCGTATTATTCCCGCGGCGATTCCCAAACTCAGTTTTCCAACACAATTCGGAAAAAATACCAAATACAAAGCAATTAAGCTTCTGGCTTGACAGTCTTCGCCTTTTTGATACTCTTCCACCCGATGCCCCAAGAAGCGAAAAAATGAAGCCACAGCAGCGCCGGCCGCGATATAGAATACATGGTTGATAGACTGGCTATAGGCGTGAATGACGCCAGGTACGGAGGCTGGAAGAATGATATGCCGGAATCCTGTAGCACCGGCGGCAGCGACGGCTTGCGAGCTGACTTCCGGTGCGTATTGGTGGAGGGCATCTTTGAGACCAGTGTTGAGCCCAGTTTGCGCAAAGGAGAGGAACATGGCACCACCGAGAGTTTGGCAAAATGCTACGATAGACATGGAGATTGAGGTTTGTTTCGATGGGGTCGCGTTTTGAACGGCGATGATGGGCTGGAGGGAATATATTAGCTAGGGCGGAAGCAATGAGGGCAGTAGATGGCTACCATTTGCATTCCGCAGCCTCGACCGACGGCACCAATAACTTGAAACCCGATCCGAGTTCCTGTCGATGTGGTAGGAGTAAAGGTAGCTAGTAGACCGGAGCCAATTGCCGACAAGACTGCACTGGCTATAGCCCAAGGCATATAGTACCCAAGGCGGCCGACTAATGACTGTTAGTACTATTCCAAGGAGAGCAACAAGGACAAACCAACCCAAGACTCCAGATATAATAGCTGATATCATCTGACTCAATATAGTTGGTAGCAAATAGACACCGCTAAGCGTTGGAGTCACGCCCCGGACAGCTTGGAAGTACAAGGCGAGGTAGTAGGCCGTGATGATTTGTGTGCCGAAGGAGAATAACATGATGAAGCAGCTGCACCATACAATACGTATCTTGATCATCGAGAATGGAATCATCGCATCATCACCCTTCTTGTACTCCCAAGCCAAGAATACCGCAAAATTGCCAGCAGATCCGCAAAACAGTCCGATGATTGTTGCACTACCCCATGCGTATTTGGTACCGCCCCATTGAAGTGCAAAGAGCAGCATGATGGCGGTGGGTGCAAAGAGGAAGAAGCCTGGGAGATCGAGAGAGACTAAAGTAGCCTTGATGTTGTTTCTGAACGGTATTTTCTCGATGCGACTCGGGATATGGAGGAAGAAGAGGATTAAGGCAGTAACTCCACCCGCAGGGAGGTTTATCCAAAAGCCTAAGAGATATTAACAATAGATTTGAAGGTAGATTGGGAAGAAACGTACACCATCGCCAGGTTGTATACTGAGTCAATGCCCCTCCAATTAGGGGTCCAACTAAGATACCGATCTGACCAACTGAGGATGTTAGATCTGTTCTATATTTCACTGGGTAAATCTACTTACAAGACATCATAAATCCGAGATAAGCTAGACCAAATTAGACTGTAACAAAATCATGAAAAGAGGAGATCATACCGGCTCTCTTATGTAAAGGTACACAAGCTGCAATTATTGTGAGCGCTCCATTAACTAAACCAGAGCCACCCATTCCCGCAACTGCTCGCCCAACGATCAACATATTTGATGAGGTAGCGAGGGCTGTGATCATGGACCCTAATTCGAAAACAAAGAGAAAAAACATAAAGACCCACTAGGAAACATTAGCATTCAGTGTATATATTCGCGCAGGAGACATGACTTACTTTTGAGCTGAATCTACTATATATCTTTCCTGACAAAGGCTGTAATGCACAGCTAGAATTTGCATATTAACCAATGCACACCAGAAACAGAATGGGCGGTTCTTACTTGCATATTAGATAACTGCTTCCATACCATCCAACATCACCGAGCGAATGGAAATCACTCGTGATGCTCGGAATAGCCTATCGAAGTCAGTATTTTCAATTTGAGTAAATGTCCCAGGCCGGACATACAGTTGCAACAATCGACGTATCTAGCAACATGATAAAACATGCCAGGGTAACCATTCCAATCACTAGGTATAGCTTCATCTCGGTAACATATTCCCACCCATCTTCAGAAGCGTTCGTGTGCGTTGGCTGTAGATTTGAACTATCTCCAGTCGTCGAGCCTTGGTCGTCTTTCGTGGCGTATGAAGGCTCCTTTATGGATTCGTTGATAGGCTTGTAATGAGGCTCATTCGTATCACTGCCGATAGCAATTGCTGTTTCGGAGCTTTCCCGCTTCTCCATATTGATTGAGATTTTCGCTATTAGTTACGAAGTACAAAGTAGTGTCCGAACCGTCAATGCTACAGAATCTTGTGTTTTAAAGTACTTTCTGGCCATGAAACAACGCGGATGAGTCATGTATATATTATTCGTGGTAAATCCAGGCAGGAGATTTACATCTCGGAAATAGTGAATCTCCAGCTGTGCCTCGTCGATTTCTCAGAGCTTACAAGCATCTGATTCGTAGACCGGGGTCGGAAACGGGATATGCCTCCCGCTCCGTCCCCAACGGGAATTCCGGTATCACCGATTGACCCGCCCCTTACGGAAACCCCTGAGTCCCGAACGGACCAATAACATCACGTAACATTGCTTCGTCAAGATACATCGTCCAATCATCCAAAGCTGAGTTAGTATAATCAGGTAGTCCAGCCTCACACGTTTGTAGTAAATCAGCAGCCACTTGACCTGTTGATCCCCCCACTCGACAGTATTCTTCAGCCCGGCGGAGCGTCTTTGCGCAAGCAAGAAATATATCGCTACCACGAGGATAGAACCCCAGAGCACTCGATGATTTTTCCATTCGATCAGCGAATGTGAGCAACACGTCGGAGAAGCTGAGAACGCGGTTGCAATACTCCAGGTCCCAATCCGGGTGTTCGAAAGAGCATAAAAGGTGGAGAATGACATGACCACGGCACGTAGTTTGAAGCATTGGTATTGTATTGCAATGGTAACTCGAGACGGGTATAGCGTGAAGAATCTCAAAGAAGGTTTTGAGGCTCTGAAGACATGCGTGTAGGAGCTCTAGTCGGTCGAAGTCCCGTTCGGACGAGAGGGTGAGATGTGGCGATTTTGAAAGTCCGGCCTTGAATAGAGAAACTTCAGCCATGTGGAAAGTCAAAAGAAGATAAACTAGGGGACTTGTATTAGTAAATTGAAGAACTAGAAGACGAAAAGCACTGGGCTTCTGACCATTCTGAGACAACTCGCTAGCTGAAGCTTTTGCAAATGTGTGAAGTTGTTCTTGCAGTGCCTTTACAAACAGCACAGGGGGGCATGATAATCCCAAGGAGTCTTTTGGGCTATTCCACGGAGCCTGATTTATCCTGTCAGAGACAGTCATCAGCCTAATAAAAGCCACTGCGAAACGATCATTCTTGTGGGCATCCACGTTAGCTAGGTCATCGCAACATTGGTCTATGTACGACGTATGAGGGAGTGGGTCGGTACGTTGAAAAAAGAATGACACTCTGTGCGATCATTGTTAGTCAGTCGCAGAACAGATGGATAGTATTCTTACGCCGCACTGAGATAGAAACATCCCAATAGTGTTCTCTGTTCTTCTATGGTTCTTGTAGGGGTCGCAAGATGTTTTGTTCCACAGGTGTTGCGAATCGCTTGTTGGTAAACGGTCAGGGGTTCTCTGAAGGTTAACTTATTCAGTCCGAGGTCGTATATCAACGTGTGAGCTGTAGATATCAGACTGGTCAACTGCGGAACATTAAAGAAATGATAGTAACACCTGTTTTGCAGTAAATTAGCAAATAATCACTTGTAGCAGATCTTGAAGACGGACCATCCAGCATAAGTCAAAGTTCCCAGAAGTAGGTCCATACTCCGCTCTCCGTTAACGAGCATTCTTTCTGCAAGTTGCTTAATGATAACTTTGCCTAGTTCATGTTGATGTAAAGATTTACGTGTTGAAATAGCAAGGACCGCGAGGTATAGAAACGGTCTGTCTCGACGGAGATCTTGAGCAGATACCGAGTCAGGGATAACAATGAACGGGAAAGATGGGCACATTTCGTCCCTAAACATTGTCAAGAGAATATTTGCTTCTTGGTCGTCGATGCCCAATTCGCTGCAGATGGATAAAACGGGGTGGCTCAACCGCTGTCCTGTTTCTGCAGCTGATTGACTGATGGAATGATGGGGTAGGCAATTATGGCCTGCATGGGTATCATGATGCGGTGTCAAGCCAGACCCAGATCCTCTTACGGTCGCTTCGGAACTCGAGGGAGATGTGCTTTGAGTAGGCAGAGGTTGGATCTTTAGACTCCGAGTCTCAAACGTGACATGACTGACAGATAGTGGCGTACTTCCGCCAGCTCCTGCTTCTCGAGTTGTTTTGAGAAGGTTTACGAGACCGTCCAACTTTTCCTCAAGTTTTTCAACATGGCTTTTTGTAATCCGACTTTAGAAGCTGTCAGTGTTACATGTTTAGAAGAAATGCCGGAGATTCCGTACCTCGGCTCCATTACTCTGCGTTTCCGAGGTAGTGCACGACTTCGAACTGGAATTGGTTCACATTGTTTCTGTAAACGCTGGCATCTACATGAATTAGCATCTCACGATCCCACATAAGGAGAATAAGACTTTTGATACCTTGCACATTTACCTCCTGGCTCGGAGTCCGGAAGGCATTTTGCCTTTGCTCGGGCACAATTTGCACATGCCCGATTTAGAGGCGTATAGGTGTTTCTATGAGCCGTGGTTTCCATGGCCGTGATATTTGATGAGCGAAGAGTGCGACTCGCAATATCTAGCAATGTTGCAGGTACGGTACCTAGTGTTGGTAGTTGAGGCTGGAAGTCGGAAGAAGCAAGTGTGTAAGTGTAGGTACATACAAGTGGCTTGGTAAAAGTGGCTGAGGCGGCATTTTCCCTACTATAATACGAAGTAGCTCCATCTAACAGGTCCCCGCCCCCCTCCCTACCCTTAAATCTTCACATCTTCCAGCCCACAACACGCTCTTCATCTATGCTTGAAGTTATTTAAAGATGAAACTCCTAAAGCACCTCCTATTAAACTCATGTAATCACATTATTTCGATCACCATCGCAAGCCAAATGGCGCATCGGTAGTGGATCTGTAGGACTCGTCACGTGTAGCCAAGCTGTTCAGCCGTCCCTTGTTTTCAGCTCGGTTTTTAGTTTTGATCCTTACATCAGATTCAAAAGATTCAAAATATGGCTAGAAACCCTGGGCTGGGAAGTGTATCTCTGGATTTCTTACTAGAACTACGATGCGGTGGTTCTTTCGAAAAGTCACCAGTATCACTCCTACGCCCTCCCCGCTATGAATATCAACCGCTGCCCAGTCAAAGGCATGTCCGCCTGCTCGAACTGCAAAAATCAGCCTCTGACAACCTCATATCCTACCGTCTGGTCCCATATTTGTTGGACGACTTACCCCCATATCAAGCCCTCTCGTATACATGGGGTGATGACAAGCCAGCCAGTACAATATTTCTGGACGGTACGTGGTTCGGTGTAACGACCAATGTGCAGGACTTTCTCTCTCGACTGAAGGAATTTCCTTTTGGTGCCGGTTATATCTGGATCGATGCCATTTGCATCAACCAAGCAGACAACCACGAGAAGGTGGGCCAACTCCAGATGATGGGCGAGATCTACCACCGAGCGTCCAATGTTATTGTATGGCTTGGGGAGTCAGATGATGCGACAGCGGCAATGAATCTCGTCCGTAGAGTGTCACACGGGATGCGAGAAGTTTCCCCATTTTGGGTGGTGCACCCAATCATTCGAGTAATTAAGTTCCTGACACGAGCCTTTCAATCCGTTGCGTCGCAGAGAATTCAAGATAGGATGATTGATTTCATGGGTCCTCTGATGCGTTTTTGGGTCAAGCATCAAACAACGGTGCCTTGGGGGCTAATAGCTAAGCTTGTTACCCCTCTATCAACAGCTAAGCATCTGCTCAAACGAGCTCTTCCAGAGAGCAAAACCATCGACCCCGAATGGCACGCGCTTATAAATCTCCTCCACCATCCGTGGTTTGAAAGAATCTGGGTCAGACAAGAGGCTGTCTTTGCATCCACAATCACTGTTATGTATGGCTCTGAGCTAGTACATTGGGAATCATTAAATATTGTCGTAGAGGCGCTTTGTTCTACCTGGATGTCCAAACAATATACAACCCTCACAACCGCCGAGGCCACTTTCGCACGAAGGTCTTTACCATCAGAAATGATACACCTTCGTCAGATAGAGAACATGAGGAGTATTGAAGGAACAAGTGGAATCAAACAATCACTATTTGACCTACTATTTCGCTTCTCCAGGTGCAAATCTACAAACCGAAAGGATAAGGTATTTGCCCTAATGGGACTTTCTCACGAAGCTGAACGGGACCGAATGCTATTTGGTGGGTTATTGCGAATCTGTCCATCTTTACCAACTGCAATTGATTACGACAAATCCGATCGGGATGTGTTTGTCGAGACAGCGCAGAATATGCTGACCCGTGAGGCTTCTGCCTTTCGTGTGCCCCTGGACATTCTTCCTTTGGCCGGAATCGGCTATCCCACAGAAGTGCAAAACCTCCCTTCGTGGGCTCCAGATTGGAGTTGCGTTCCGCCAGCTTACACGCTTGCATACCACCTCGCCGGCGAAATATACAGTTATCGAGCCTCTGGAAAGCACTCTGACCCCTACGTGTACAATGGTCCGGAAGGCAGCGAGTTGATCCTAGCCGCGACTGGCGTCCCCGTAGAATCGCAGAAGTTACTTGGGATGATGCCTGGCAGGACGACTTCTCCATACGTGCGTCTTGGTTCGGTTCCGGACAGCATAGAAATCGAGGCAATCATCCTTGGAGAAGCTGCCCACTTGGGTCCTGTCTGGGAAATGGACCTTGTGAATCAAGACACTGCCAGCTGTCTTCTTGATGCTATCAAATGGCGACAAGAGGGAGTTGATCTTGTGAGCAAATGGGCGACTGACCCGTACTTTACCGGAGAGGTTCTCCCTGAGGCTTTTTGGCGGACTCTTATTGGGAATAGATGTCCGACTGAGAGACCTGCGCCACCTATCTATCAACAGCATGGAAACAATCTTGAGGTCACTCAGCAGATTCTCAAAAGCCGCCTGAATGGAGAAGACCTCGGTGATATTACAGAACTTCTAGCTGCCGAATTCCCCGCGGCGATGTTCGAAGATGTGCAGGAACAAATACTGGACTCTTTTTCCCTACCGTACGCCGTTGCTATGAATCAATGTTCATTGCATAGGAGGTTCTGTGTGACGAACAATGGATTAATGGCACTCGTTCCTGCTGGTACGAAAGACGGGGATGTTGTATGCGTGATTCGAGGCGCGCAAACCCCGTTTATACTTCGTCCGGTCGAAGGGTGGACTTGCCAGTTGGTAGGAGAATGTTATGTTCACGGCATAATGGACGGAGAAATGATGAATGCGGAGTACCTGAAGACTATTCTGATAATATGATTGTTTGAGGCTCGAAGCTTGACGTGTGGTGTTGATATCCACATGTCTGTTTCAGGCCTATCAAACCTAGCGTTTATTTCTTGGCGCATCCACAATCGACCCACTCATGCGACTGAAGCTGTCGCAAATCATCGTGAGACTGACTGGCCCATATATTCTGCTTTGGTGTTTGTTTGAGATTGTTTAGGAATAACAATCAGATGATTACGCGGGTAATGCATCTCTATAAGATTGCCGATGCCCATCATCCCCAGTGGGAAGTCTATCTGTTTCTCACTCGCTCATCTATTTACTTTCTCAATTACCTGCCAGCCGGTCTGATTACATTCGTTGTTTTTAATTATTCTTCTATCCATTCTTGTGCTGTGCACATTCATTTCAATCAATATGCCTTCTCTAATCCACCTCCTCCCACTCCTCGCCCTTGTCCACGCCCAAGGCGTAATCCTCTCAGCGCAAGGCAGCAGTGGCTCACCAGCCTCGCTCCCCCTCCAAGTCCTCCTCAACCAGGCCGATGCAAACGTTATTAACCAAGCCGAGGTCGCCGGCAACGTCGTCAACGAGTGTGGTCGCACCTTACTCAGTGGTAACATTGACATTGGGGAAAACACCGAAACGCAACTCGCTAACAAGACCGTCACGAGTGTCACAAAGGGAGGAAATGTTGATGTGACGATAAGTCCTGGGGGTGCGAATGGCGCGGGGCCGTATACTTGTGACGTGGATCCTACGTCGAACGCAGACGGAGTTAGTGGACAGCTGAACGTGACTGTCAAGGAGACTGATAGTGCGGGGTCCATCAAACTGGCACTTACTATGCCATCAGATCTAGCTTGCGTTGGAGGTGAGTTTCCCTTTCCCGTCACTTCATACGTCCATCATACATGAGAGGAACGTTAGTTAACACGCCCGACAGCCTCCACTGGAAACATCTGCACAGTCCGCTGCTTCAACACCGCAGCCGCTGGACCTTTTGGCGGTTGTTTCGCCGTCCAACAAACAGACGTTACCCCTGCCGTCAACACGCCCGATAACATCAAAACCGCGCAGACACTCGCTGGCATCAACGAGCAGGTTGCAGAGAACCAGAAAGATTTACCGGCTGCGATTACGGGGAACCAGGAAGCGACCAGCGGAACGGAGCAGGAGCAGGGTGTTTTGGTATGTAATCTCTCTTTCTCTCTCTCCCTACCCTCCTTCTCCCCCCTCTCTCATCCATATATACATTACGCGTCTTGGAAGGAAGAAAATCAGGAAAGCAATACTGACAGCCATCCCCCTCTAGGCCGTCGATAACCTCCTCAACATAGACAGCACGGCCAGCGCCACCGCAGCCATAGCAGCAGTAAGCAACACCGCAGCAGCAGCAGCCAGCACCGGTAAAGCCAAGGGATCCGGAACTGGTGCAAAGGGGGCAGCCGGTGCCGGTGCCGGTGCCGGTACTGGTAAAGGTGCGGCAAATGGCGCTACAGCTAAGGGAGCTGGAAATGCGGCTGCTGGTAATGCTGCTGCTGGTAATGCTGCTGCTGGTAATGCCAAAGGAGCTGGTGCGGCTAATGCGCAGGCTGGGAAGGGAGGAAAGGCTGCTAGGGCGTTTATGGCCTAGATTTTGACTGGGTGTAGTGTGGGGTAGATGTCGGTGTGAAATAGATTTGATGTAAGAGATATTGATTGATTGGTCTTGTATTGAATTTTAAGTGTGTTGTTTCTAAGACTTCTAGCGATTATGAATCTTTTGATATGTCATTTGGAATTCATGGTTTTTTCGCGGCTAGATAATTGTGGGTTGCGTTGTTTGCGTTGTCAAAAGATATTCAAGTACTCCTGTTCAAGACGTTTTCTTTCTTGCTTTCTTCCCTCTTTAGCCGGTAATATATTGGCTTTCACTTGGATAGCCAGACCCCGCTATTTATTCCAATACCTCGCCCCTCCCATATTCGCCCGCTTTTAATAAATCCTTTCCTTCCCCTTCCCCTTCCCCTTCCCCTCCCTTCACATATTCATATAATATCAATATTAACTAAATAGGGTCTCCTGTACAATTAGATGTAGCATTTTTGGTTCATGTGATATTCTTTAGTAAATAAGATTATAGAACTGTAAACTTGATTCTATATCCAAATAGATCACGTGTATTCAGCTACCTCTCAGCCTTGCGACGTGCATAGCGATAAAGTGGCTAAGAATTTCGTGCAACTAGACCTCTATCTTCTTTCAATCTCCTCCTTCTCCTAAATAGAGCAACCCGATCATCCACCTAGCATGCCCGTAGGCTTCGGATTCTCAGTCGGCGACTTCATCGCAGCCATCGAGCTCGTCGGCACGGTCATCGACGCTCTGCAACGCAGCGGCTCAGCAGCGACAGAATATCGAGAGCTGATTTCGCAGCTCGTATGCCTCGAGAATGCTTTACTACAAGTCAAACGGCTCGACTTCGACGACGGCTAGTATGCAGAAGTCGCTGCATTGAGGCACGCAGCGTTGCTGTGCTAGGTGACGATTGATGGCTTTTGGAAACAGGCTGTGGCATATCAGCCGCATTTGGTGTGTGGTGGGAGGGGGGAAGGAAGTCGGATGCTAGAGCTGGGTGGATGAAAATCAAGTGGGCTGTGTTCAAGAGAGATGATATTGCGAGTTTCAAGGCGAATTTGGTGGGGCATACCGAGTCGATAAACTTGCTGCTTGCGGCTTTGCAAATGTGGGTTAGGATGGGTATATATCGTACCTAGTTGGGTTGGCTAACAAGTGATAGGAGCAAAGCTATAACCCACGAGAAGAAGCAGGACGAACGACATCAGACATTAGCTGGGAGAGTTCAAGAGAATTATTTCGACTGTATGCAGAGACTAAGTGCTATTACTGAGCTTGGGAAAAGGCTGCTTGAGATGACAACTACTGTTATGTGAGAGCTATTTTGAATTCGGCTTCACCTGAGAATATACTAATGGATACAAGGACCACAACCGTTAAGGTTTTCCAGGCTGTGCTCGAGATCCAACACTTGCTTTCCAGGATCCCAGGACAAGTAGAACGCCAACAGCCTGTGTACCTACTAGATGCTATAGGCAGACCTACCCCTTTCCATCTAGAATTTATTCGGTCGGCCGAGGTCAGTGCGAGATTCTTTTGCGATGATTGACTAAAGTTCTAAGTTTGGTAGGCTCTAGTCGCAGTACTGAAAATTAATTTTCAGAAATACGGGAGAGGCGCCGAGAAGATCGAAAGAGGAGAATTCGCTATTCAAGACTCAGCAACCACAAGAGATATTAATCTTGAAGCCGATTGGGAAATATCTTTCTTTCCAGGACAACGAGTAGATATGAGCATGATCGTTACTAGATATGGTTACTCTACGGGTAGCGATGATAAAGGCAACTGTCCCTTTTGTGAGCACGCAAGTTCTCTGCTAGGCGAGCATAAAACTCTAGACATCGAGTGGTTAGTTCTCTTCTCCAGCCTTTGCCCGCCCTAATGCTAATATATACTTGAAGCTGCAAATGCGGCAGGACCTATCGAAGAATAGTAGAAGAAGAGGTGGAACCAGATCAAGAGAGTGAATTCAATTTTGCAGTTAACCTCGAACAATCCTTGCCATCTACCCTAGTAGTTATTGGGGAAAAGAAAAGAACTTGCTCAGTAGATGAACTTATCACTTTCCGGCGTGTCCGACTCTATGATAAGTATTTCGCCCCGGCTTTCGGGGAAGGAGCGTTCTCACTTTCTCCGGGCTTTTTGGTGCCAATGGAGGTTTCTAGAACTAGGAGGTCGATTTATTATCTAAAAAGAAAGATTCCTATAAGAAGAAGTAATTAAGGCTGTGGGAAAATAAACCTGGAATTCTTACTCGAGTCTTAGGCACTATTGTTTGCCAGATGTAGGATACATGGCCCTTCTGAGGAAGTTTGAATGAACGTCGGGTGTTGCTTGAAGCTGTCCTTAGTTGTGATGCAATTCTGCGAGCGTTTGGGGTTATTCGTACAGGTCTCCCAAGCCAGACTTTGTAGTGAATGATCAAAAGTAAATACTACAAGTGGCCGCACCCTCAAAGAAAATGATAGGGAGAAGATATATTATAAGTGGGATTCTACGATAGAAACCGGTCGGAAATGTAAGAAAGTACTTAGATGCAGCATTGATTTAAGTGAGGACTTTAAAGACAGGAAGAGGTCCACGCTAAGCAATCCCTCCCTTCAAGATTCAAAGGAATGAATTCTAAATCGCGAAATGTCTTCCCCTCCAGCACTTCCTTATATCCCTATTAATACCAAACTGTAGTATTGGCTTCTACGTAACCAACTAATACAAAGTCTCTTACAACCGCCGTCCCCGCAGTCAGCCTCTGGATGTCCGCGGTAGTGCAAGTATTTAAAGCCATAAGAGTATAGCAGACCTTCTTGGGATCTTCAGATATCTGATTCTTATACTGGAAACTGGAAGACGGCCCCGATGTCGAGCAGTTGGCAGTGTTTGAGGCTTGTCCCGTAGCAATATCGGTGTGAGACATTGCACGGTCGAAGATGCGATATGCTGTTTCGGGTTGGTAGTAAGGAACTGAATATGGATTAGACATGCGGGGGCTTGGAGGGTGGTAGGCGGGGCTAGCTGGCCTTCATGAGCGGCATTGAAAACTCGAGAGAATGAGAGATTTCCATGCTGGCGAACTACACCTCCTTCGTATGTTGCATTGGTGCTGATGTTTGCGTACCCAGCTGTTTTGAAGCCCTCGAAAAGGTTGGAGTTGATAGCTAGACTTCCTTTTTCTCCAGCGATCCCTCCTCAAGAATTAAAATTTACACTAGGTTTAAAACGGGTGTAGTGGCGTAGCATTTCCAATGTAGTCTCGATCTCCGTATATTAATGCCACTTGTACTCCCTGATCCAGAAGATTTCCCAGCATTTCGAGAAATCCACCCCTAGTGATATCGCCCTCGGCCATGACGCCTAAATGCGTGTGAGCAAGTTAGTGTTATTACTATCCGGAGAGGTTGCCTAAATTGCCGCATAGCAAAACCTCGGGGATGAGATGTTACTTACTATTGTAGACTACTTGGTTTTGGTTCGTAAAGTTCAGTGGCACACCAAGAGCGGACTGAACCCAATGCCGGTTCAGAAAGCCAATCTCGTATTTTGATGGTGTAGGATCAGGTGTGTTATGCCCAATGTCAAAGACGCCATGCTGATTCAGTCAGTGGTCGTTAAAAATAGGACAGAAATGTTCATGAGAAACTTACGCCAGAATTCAAGAGCATATATTCAACATCCAGAGCACAGTAACCGTAGGCCGGTGAACAAGCAGTATTGACAGTCACATTATTGCCATAGTTGTCCGGGTCATAGATAGCACCGAGGCTCTGGCACTTATCATCAATAAGCCCTGTACAAGTGGTGAGGTTGGTCATTGCGGATTCATATTCGGCGTCTGTGATAGCTAGGAAGCCATACGTGTTATTGTATGCCATATCCGGGTACGAAGCAGTAGTGATTTTGAAGTCTATCACGCCATTGATGATACCAACTGTATCGAGATTGATCACCTTTGCGCATTCGAGAGCACCTGCGGCTATCTTATCACTTTGCTTCTCGATAAAACCCGCGGCTCCGGGACCCCAATGACCCCCATATGACTCCGCCCAGATGCTGAGTTCATTATTGGGCGACTTGTACATGGGGAAGCTGGTGTTTAGTTAGCACTTATCATTCAATTGTAACCTAGGACATACTCTTGAAGCCAAGCCTGTAAGAAAGCCCAAACAACGGGCGCAGAATTAGCAGTAGAACTTGCGGTATTCTTCGAGTTGAGAGATGGGAAAGTCCCGATGAAGAAAGTATCATCTTGCTCCGGGACGCCTTCTGAGAAATTAGCAATGATAGGCAACAGATCGGTAGCTAGAGCATGGAAAGTCCCATTTGGAAGGGTATGATACGAGAAGCCAACCTGCACTGGCTGGTCAATGTAAAGCATGTTTGCCTTGTTGTTCCAAGACCACGGATTTAGTGTGGTGGAATTCGAATCTTCCCCTACCATACATGGGCCATTCTCTCCCAGGACTCCAGCTACCGAAGATGCCCCTGGTCCGCCATTAAGCCAGATTGCTAGTGGTGCATTTGAGGAATCGACACGGAATTCGAAGAACCAGAAAAATGTATTGATCGGGTAGCCGCGGGACACTGTGAGGTCTGGTGGAAGATGCACGTATCCGCTGAAAGAACGAACTCCTGGAGTAGTCTCGCAAATAGAAGTCTTGGTTCGCGTTAGTGATTATCGTGCTCGAGGCACATAATGACGTTTACATACCTCTTTGTAAGATATAGTAATATTCTCACCAAATCTGGAGTCGACGACCGTGATCCCTTCCGGGATTGGAGGAAAGTATTGACCAAATTCCGTACAGGGAAGAAGAACAGCAACCATGAAGGACAAAAAAGATGAGAGCATTATAAATTGATTAGATGAAACTGCTCAGAAACGACGATGATGAAAGAAGAACGAGTGTGAGTTGAGAGACATTTGAAGGGCTTCAAGAGACTCTCAGTATCTTGAAAATGCCCCTAATCTTAGTAACCTACGACTTGAGAGGAGACCCCTGGAAGCAGCAATCGCATGCATTTTAAAAGTACGAATTTTACAACCCAGTTGAGTCCAATTGAAGGCTCAATTCATCGTTATATTGAAGAAGTTAACATCGTCGCGATGAGGCGCAGGTGAGCTTTGAGGGCGAAAAGCTTGGGCCACACGTATTGGGCACCTCAGCCAATGGGAATAGAATGAATACGCCGAGTATCTGTACCACGTCTTCCGTAGAGGCTGTTGCGGGCTACTTTAGGGGAAGCATTCGAAGTAGAATGGCTGTCCTGAGAGTCTGAGGCGAGGCCTTTTCACTTGACCCCTTTTCTCAACGACAGTAGGACCAACCCCAAGTGTGTTGCGACAGGGACAAGGCTTGTGTAGGACGAAATCGAGCTAAAGATTTTAAATGTAAATGAACGTCCATAGCACCGATTTGTATTGTACATGGTGGGTTGCAGCTAATGCAGTAGATAGAACGACTACAAGAGACAGGTATGGCAAACATGATGGAATAAGAGACTAGCGTAGTATTCGTTAACATGTGAAAACATACAGCGAGATAGTGGAAAATGAGAGGTGATGAACGAAGCAAGTTCCTCTGGCATATATAACAAATATTCTTGCCTCTTGGAGTACGTATCGGCTGAATTGAAAATCAAAGGCATTATTGAGCGCGAAGCTCATGCATGAGTCAACGCTGTTATGCGTAGGTAGAAATTATACACCATTCATGTCCAATAGATAACCAGGTTGATTTTCCAGGGACATTGCCAAGAATGTTGATTTCTAAAGGAAGGAGAAGTACTCCTACCTACTTGTAGAGAAGAACCCTGAGACTAGCGGAGCTTCGTCTTGGTGAAGCATTTGAGCACGGGCCAGCCTCGGCCCAAGCCTCCGAAAAGTATCTGTAGCATACAAAGTCAACATCAACATCAACCTCAACCTCACTTCCAACCATGAAGCGTATCACCCAATTCCCCCTGGCCCGAGGCGCCAAAGCCTTACGATCCCATTCCCACGCCCCTAAAACATCCCTCTTCTCCCAAAGATGCCTCCATACCTCGCCCCCCAACCCAGCAACCGTAGCCCCGGTCACAGTTTCCGGTCCACCCCCAAAAGCCCCAACGCCCAGCGCAGAACACGTCGATTCACGAGTGGCCCGGAAGCGGAAGCAGGCCGAGCTGTTGAAAAAGGGCCAGGATATGCGGGCTCTGGAGAGCGGAAAGGGGGGCGGGTCTGCGAAGACGAAGAGGTTTTGGAAGGATGTACATGTGAAGCATGAAGAAGGTAACTAACTAATTACTTTTCCCCCTTCCTTTACTCTCCTCTTCTCGATCTTGACCCATACATACTATACTTCAGAACACTAATATCTCATGACTGGAATGATAGAGGGTCTACAAATCTACCTCGACACGCGCCCGCTCCGCCGCCCCTCGAAAGCAATCCTCACCATCCCGCACCAAAAACCCCACCTCGCCTCCGCCATAGCCCTCGAATGGGACCTCCTCGTCTCGGCGCAGCAAGCGCTCCGCCACCACCTGATCCCGCTCACATCCCTCGTGTCCCGCGCGCTCGACATAGCAGACGAAGACGCAGCCGGCCCTGGCGGCAGCGGCGACATCCGCGCCAACATCCTCAAGACGGTAATGCGGTACCTCGACACGGATTCCCTGCTCTGCTGGGCGCCCGAGCCAAGTCCCGACCCCCCCGGCTACGAGACACATGTTGGGCGCACGGAGAGCCTGCGTTCGATACAGAAGCGGACGGCCGAGTCCATCATCTCCTTTTTGACGGAGCGGGTTTGGCCGGGCGTGGTAATCATACCGGTACTGGATGAGGGCTCGATCATGCCGCGCAGCCAGCCGCAGATGACCAAGGATGTTATCCAGGGATGGGTGAGCGGGCTTCCGGCGTTCGAGTTAGCGGGGCTGGAGAGAGCGGTTTTGGCTGGGAAGGGACTGTTGGGTGCGGCGAGGTTGCTGGTGGAATGGAGTCCGGAACTAGCGCATTTGAGGGATGAGAGGGCGGGGGGGAAGTATGGATTGAGGAGGCGGCGAGGGCGGCGACTCTGGAGGTGGTGTGGCAGACGGGGATGTGGGGGG
>QGMJ01000291.1:0-36190 GCA_007821545.1 Lachnellula subtilissima
TCGAAGATGAACTGAGTGAAGGATGGACGGTAGACTGAGGTTTGGCGTATTGAGTCGAGAAGCGCTTTTGGGCATCGATGAGGTTTGGAGGGTACAACAAAGAAGATGGTTCTCTCCGCAACAACTTAAAGTTGTAGGAACGAGTACATACAAGTTTGTATGTAAATAGTTAAGGTCAAGTGGGATGACACATCGGCGTTACTTTTTTCCGGTCGATCCATATTGACTCACCTTACTCACATCTTGAATGATTCATGATTACTTTATGCTTCAAATATCTTCCTTTCATATCTTCAGTTACGAATGTTATGCCTTGCAAGGTTCTTTAAGACTAGAGCCAAGATCTCAGAAGTGCAAGAAATATTATGTTTGAAAACTTGAAGCATCCGAGACAAGTCTCCTACGTACATATATAGGTAGCTAGTGCTAGCTATAGAGTAGATAGTAGCTCTCAAATAAGCGTTTCGAGATGCTTGTTTCTGTTCTGGTTACGTAGAGAAGTCTGGATATTCCTCTTGTTCCTTTCTTGCATTTATAATTTCCCTCACATACTACATCTCACCATATTTTTCCAATACACTATTAGCTATTTCTTGTACGAATTATCCGCGATGAATAATAAAGCCTTATCATTCTTCGAGCAACGTACATATATATCCTCACCCTTAACTAGTATATGTATACAAATTATGAAGCATCAGCATATACTCCGCAAATTTAGGAGCTATAAGACTGAGCCATAGCAGCACACACTATGAATAAAAGAACCAGCGTTCATTTCTGATTACCTACCTATATATACGTCCCCCCTCCCTAAAAAACCAACTTTCTAGATCCTTTCTAGATCCATTAATATTACGAGTATATAAATTCAAGCGCGTGAGTGAAAACAATTAATCCTCTCCTATCCAAGGATCGGAACCCAGAACCTAAAAGCTAGCTTTAATTTCATATTATATTGATTACCTTATACGTATGTTAAGTTTCAAAATAAAGCAATTGACGGTTATTTTAAGTTCTTTATATTAAATATCCCTTTTTCACTGCTAATTAATAGAATATTCGCTACATAGCTATATATCAACCTCTGTATATATATAACTCACTGGAGTTTTAATAATGAATGTCCTAAGAGTATTAGGTTAGGAGTACTAGCCTACTAGGTGAGAGAAAACCAAGTGTTGTATTCGAAGAAGCAATCTAGATCTAATCTGGCGAGCTGTATATGTTTGTTTGTTTGTTTGTTCTCGATACATGATATATACTATATAGGTGAAGTCTAAAGTGTCTGTCCACTTGAACGTAGGCAGAGCTCATTTGAAATTAACACAGAGCTAAACTCTTTCCCGTGTGGATTTGAATATATATATTGATTTTCTTCCCTCCTTTTTACTTTCATATTGCGAGTCTGAAATAAACCCAGACTTAACACAACAGATGTTGACTCGAGATTGGGAGGCTGGGTTTCTGGCAGAAAATTCGAAGATTGGAAAGGAGGCCAGGCTAGCTTCTCGGTCCTGTTTTGGGGCCACGTCAGCTGCTAGAATCGTGCCAGATAGGATTAAAAGCCCTGGAAACTTGCAGAGAATCCAGAGAATGGACTCACGATTCTGTTTAGCATCATCGTTGGGAAACTTCACATTTCGAGACGGAGGAAGAAAGGGGGAACTCGATGACTCATAGAGGATGATCGAAGCATGTGCAAAAGTAATGATGGAATATGCCACGAATCATGGCATGGGCATGTGGTTCATGAAGCCAAAGCTAAAGGAAGAGAAGAGCCGTGGGAAACAGACTTGTCACGCAGAAGGATTTAAGATGGAGACGTCAAAAGACTTTCACTGGGAGACTATTGACAACAAAACCGGTTCGTATTAGGCCAAGTTGTGCTCCGTAACTTCGGCACGCAGAACGGAAAAACAAGCAATTCAGGAATTCGAAATAAGGCTAAAAGCAGGCTTTTCTTTGAACAATAGATCTACCAAATTAGCGCTCCAAGTAAGATAGGGGTAGTGGGAACGTGACACCCCATAGGATCAATGGCGTAGTCAAGCTGATTCTCTATCTGCATATTCCTCCTTCATGATAAGACGAAAATCGGCAAAGTAACGTTCCATATACAGCACAGCTAGCGGGGCTGGCTAGCTGTATTCAGGCTTTGTGCTGAGGGGCGCAAAGCTACAAGTTACTATACAATTCTCCGAGGCTCATTTCATTGCCCGATCGATGCGTGAGCCGAATAGGGATAGCTCTCGTGACCCGAGGCTCATTTCCTCTTCTGCTGGTGCGGAAAAGAAGGACGATCAGGCGATCAAACACTGCCCTTGAGCTCGAAAAGGAAGATGCCGTGAAAGAGATTGGCAAGAGGGGGGGAAGGAATCCCGATACCATGGTTGGGAGGATGACTGGCTATATACTTGGCTTCCGGAGTGTCCGAACAAACCAAGCAAACGTCTTTCATTGATCAGAGCAAACACGGCCGACGACTTAGTTTGCATCTAGCAAACTTCTGGCGCGCTTCGGGAGAGGGAGAAGGAGGGATTGCCATGAACCGTTGGAGTGACTTGCATGTACGACCGTACAGTAGCTAGTAGCTAGTAGCTAGGACCAGCTAGGTTCCCGAGTGCCGGTAGTGCCATTCTCGGCACTCTCCTAGCCTAGCGTACAGTAGTGGAGTTGACGCGATCTGGGTAATCACCGTTCAGAGCCATCGAGGCACACAACAACATAGCCTCCTTTAGTCTTGGTGCTATTCCCAATCCCAGACGTAGAGGTCGACGTCAGAGCTCGACCTCCTGCCTGTCTGAATGGGGGCTGTGCTAGGTAGACTACCTAGGTAGGCTAGGTACCTAGATAGGCTAGGCTCCTAATGTCTAGGAACCAGGCCCATTTAAGTAAGTACCTCTGTACCTACATAGTGTTACCCCACACAACACTGCCCCCAAGCACTAGCTCGCTACTTAGCTCGCTGGCCCACCAATCTTGATGGGCCCCCACTCTGCCCACAGTCACGAACCGTCAGCCTTGTGAAACGACGGGGGGTGTCTCTCCCGACCCAAGCGTTCATTTCCCTTGACAGCGCATCTACTTCGTACTTACAGCACAGCTATCACGCTCCACACTTGCGAAGCGTGGGGCCGTGGCGGCATTCTTCAGCCATCCAACAATAGACCCTTCCCACGCATCTTCTGCATCTTCTGCATCTTCTTCGACGACGACCATAATGCTTCAAGCCTGAATTCATGAATATGCATGTGCATGTCCGCATAAGGGGGTATTCATCGACCCGGCCCAACTTGGACGAGACACTTCACTTTGCTTTCACTTCCTGCGTGTTCTGTTCACCTGACAAACTGCTGGCAGCGGGTTCCAGGGTGGAAGGACGGGTAGGCGCATCAGGGGCCCAGCCTCTTGCACCAATACAATATCAGAGAAGAACGACGTAAGCACAGCATCAGGACCCTACCTATAATTTTCCTTATCGGTAATTTGGGCGGAGCCAGGAGGCAGTCCAGTACATGGCCTCTGAGTATCATATTGCAATATGCACCATCTACCATCTCCGACGGGAAGGATACCTTGGAGGGTAATGGGGAGGAATCTGACGCTAGGGATAAGGGGCGCGGGATGAGCTTCTAGCAGGTGGGATAGATATGAAGATATGGACTCCAGACTCCAGACTCCAAACCCCAGACCCCTCATAGCAAAGATAGAGCAGATGCTTATGCCTAGCCAGGGGTGCGAGCACAGACACAGACACAGACACAGACACAAACACGGGCTCCGGGTGAAGAGGGATACCAAAGGATAGATGTGGTGTAAGGGTTACGCCGCAGATAGCCGCGTGATAGGTCGCAGCAGACAAGCAGATAATGGGAATGAGCACAATAACCACCTACCGTCATACACCTAGCACAAATGAGGCTTGGTCGGAGATCTGTATCTCGCCATCGTGCGTGCCTTGGTCGCTTCGGAACAGGCTGGCTGGCTTTGTTGTTTCGTGTTTGCAAGGTAATTGGATTCCCGAGACAACGGCACCGAGGATTATTAATGGAGTGGGTGGGTGAGAAACGTTGTTGTTGTCGAGCTGCGCATTTGGGACTAAAATGAAGCTATTGCTGCTGTGTCAGTGTAAACAGAGGCCGACGTCGGTGAGGTGGGGTGGGATGAGTTAAGGTGATGTAAGGTAAATCAAATCTGTGGGTTTGCATTGCAGAGAGGCGTTCGTTCGTCCGCGTTGTTGGGAGATTGAAGAGAAGTGGTTGGAAATTGGAATAGCCATTCTCGTTCTCGGCTGGCTGCAACAAAGTCAAGTCAAGTCAAGTTGCCAACGACTTCATCCGTACAGCAAAGTAGCATATGAATGAGTGAAGATCGAGATGTAAGGTAATCTTAACTTCCAGCAAATAGCGATGTAGATCGGAGGGGTTTCCGTCTCAAGGATTTAGCCTTTAAAAATTACCTAGGTAGGTACTACCACAACTATAAGTAATAAGTAATAGTCATGCCCGTACGGGCTAATTTCTTGGAAGCTTCCAGGTTTCCTTCCTTCCCTGGAAGCTGGAGTTAGCAGTGCCATGCATGCCATGTCCGTGCATGAAAGGAGAACACTAGTGATGATAGGGACTAGCGGTGCAGATCCCAGCATCCCCGCGGATATGGCTCGAGCGTGCGGCCGGGTAGCGGGTCAACTCCTCTCCTTCAACCTTGTACCAACGTACCTTTCCCTTTCGTACCTTCATCCTGTACGGTACGGTACGGTACCTACACCTACACCTACACCTACACCAAACCTGCATCATCACACCCTCAATTTCACACTCTCGTAACTTATCAATTTTACGAACGAGCGATCCATTTGTCTCCCATCTTATTATTAGCATCTTATGAATCAGGCTTACTACAAGGCGGAGCTGACATTGGAAATGTCTTTCACTCTATCCCATGCCATATCAGCGCAAACGCTAATGTGGATTGTCACTGTTCGATGTCTTGCATTAGTATCCCGTAGTTCCTATCTGATTGGAGGTAAATCTGTCAGCCTTGGCATTAACCGCCCGAGTTTCTGCATCGGCCATAGTAGCAAATGCGAGTGTTTTATATCCGGGATTCAGCTCCTCTCCTCTCCGTGCTTTTTAGGTTTTGCGTATTCGAGAACAGAAAGTTCCCGCAGCTCTAGACTCAGATGGTGAGTCCGGAACCATGAGGGTATGTACTGTATATTATGTATGTACGTATGTATGTATGGACGGACTGCTACTGATAGATACCTACCCTACCTACCTACCTACATATGCTTGACCTAGGGTGGGTGCGATCGAGGGTTTTCGGGAGCGTGGGTTGCATTGCAGCTACTGGCGTAGCCTGCAGCAGCTTGATTGGCTATGTGAAGTGGTGTGTAGCTGCTGATGATTTGGAACAAGGGTACAAAAAATGACTTATCACAGCGGACAAGATCGCTCACCAGTACAGCATCACAGCCGAGACGCTGCCGCTGCTGTGCAACCCAGTCAAATACTGGGAGTCGAATTGCGAACCGTGTTCGCTACCGGTACTGTCTGTCGTGTGCTTATGTTTCCACGAAACCTTCGAGAAAAAGATTGTTTTCGTCTTTGTCTTCCACTAAGGTACGTACTGTACCTACCTTATGTTGTATGTTGCCGCCAGCAAAAGTCGAAAGCCAAGATACAGCTGATCTTGCCTGTCCTGTCCTGCCCTGCCAGTCTCGGCCCGAACTGTCGGGATTCTCAATTAGCAGGTGGTCCGTGTTTGCTCAGTTTGCTCGGACCATCAGGCCAGGTCTGCTTGATCAAACATCAACGTCCTTCACCATCGAGTTGTCTTTGAAGAGGTCTAGATCGAATCTTCAGTGAATGATCGATTGTTGGTTTCCGCATTGGCCCTGCCAGCAGACGACCAGGCGTCGCGTCAGGTAGGATGAAATGGTCCAGATTCTTGACCCATGAGGGATTATTTGGCATAATGGAGCAGAGATATAGGTTTGGTTGGTAGTTGACGCTGTTACGAAGCGCTTCTTCACAAAAAGCAAAGTCCAGACAGCAGCATCTACACGTGGCTTGCGGGGTTGTACTGGGGAAAGCTTCAGAGTTCGGCACCTTGCAGAAGATATCATGCGTGCGTGACCCTCGGCTACTCGATGGCTGCAAGTCCTAGGCATCCGTCTCCAGGATGAGAGCTGCAGGGACCCTTTCCAAGCTCTTTTGAACAATTCTATTGTCTTGGCTTCTTGAGCATGCGATAATTGAGCCAATTCAAGCCAGAGGTCGATCCACATGCACCAACTTTACAGTGAGGGGAAACACCCCTCTTTAATCAACGATTTGATGGTAGTTTAGTTAACTGTCCTCCAATATCGAGCTGCTGGGACGGATTTAAACGGCATGGTGATATCCCTATAATCCATAGCACTCAAAGGATATTATGACATCTACCGTCCAATTGTGGTGATTATCATGACGCTTAATATATAGTATAGAGTCCAATCATAACTCAGGAGGGCGCATTCGGGCTTGGAAGCTGGGATAGATTGCTTTTCTCCAACTCTTTCAGGGATAGTAAGACAACAAAGAGCGGATGTCTCGGCTCATTGGCGCAGAGATGTTGGCTCTCTATTCCCCCCTGGGTGGCGCTTGTAGAGTTGCTGAAGATATCATAGTTTTAGTGTATGTAAGAGAATGTATCTGATTTTTTTTAGAATGAGCGATTGCCTCGCTGACTGGGCCAGCTGATGCCATTGTGCATGGCTGGCGCTCCACACGCGACGATTGCTTCAATAACGCAGGTTGGGCTATCGCGGAGACGAAAATAAAGAAGAGTCCTTATTGGAGATGCCAGGAAAGCCACCTCCTGGAGCAGAAATAGTGCACTACGGAGATAGCTTCCCGCGATAATAAGCCAGAGACAAGAGTGGTCCAAACTTCCTCGCTGAGACAGTTAAGCTTAATGCCTCAACGCTGCCGAACGTCAGTGCTTATTTTAGACTGTCGTATGGTGAGTGCTGCACTGCTGCTGCGGGGTACCTGCTCTAAGAAATCGCTCTCCATTTAGCGTAGGTACGAACCAGAATTAGTAGTTACAGTAGTCTTCGCCTATCTGGGTAATCCCTATTGAAACTTTTCCAATTTTTAGTTCGCGGACTGCGAGACATTCCGGAGGTAGTTCCTTCTAGTGTACCGACTAGAAAAGGGGCAAACGATGTGGTTGAAAAGCACATTCATTAGTTCAGAAGCTTGGCTGGCAGACGGCTGCTTCCTTCCACTTCCCTACTTCCAAGGCTATGTTTATGTGCCTCTGACTGGCTAGGAAATCTAACGCACACATCCAAAATAACAATATGCGCGCGTCAGGCATTATCACTCGAATCGGTAAAGACAGTCTGCAGACTGCACATGCAATCCAGGATTTGTTGAGTGAGTGCTCATCAAACTCAGACATATTGCCACACTCGCGCTAGTTCTGGGGGCTTGCACGTACAATGCCTGTGGTGGCTTGTAGGCATCTGGGATGAAGAGTAGCTCCTCACTGGCTCCTCTTTGCACGCCTCTCTACGGAGTAATGCTACGTGAGCTTGTTGCTTGAGGCTCTCGTGAAATTTCGGGCGGCTTCCGAAGCTGTACCTGAGAAAAGTGACAGGTCGTATTCTCATAGATCAGCACTCGACATGGCCCTCTGAGCTTTGAGATGAATAGAGACTGTGATCCTGGATGGAAACCTCAGTTGGGAAGGTTTTCTAGCTCGTTTCTGGACAATGCACGTAATGAAGGAACGGCTTCATGCTTGCCCCTCCGACTCGATTGGCTGCAGGTTAGATACAGAGAAAACCCTCGCCTTGAATCCTAGGTTTGACCAGATCTGAATCTTTGTGTTGCGTGCTGTCAATCAAACTTTAAAACTAGATAGGAACTCGACTGGCCTCGAGTCTAAGTTTATTCTTCCCCCATAGTTTCTAAGCTTAGTCGAGTCCAAACTCAATAAAGAAAACGACTACTGTTTTTGGTGTTGGCTTGCCTGGCTGCGCACAACTTCCTGTTGATCCGATACTATTATTGCTCTTTGTACGAGCTTCTCTTCTCGGTGCTTCCGGCGTCGGTAATTTCAAGTCAAGTCCCAAGGCAGTGGAAACCCAATATCGTGAAGATCACGTCGACTTTTAATGAAGATAGGAGAGGGGAAAGAGCTGATATGTACTACCCAAAATACGTATTGATCTATCCACGTGCTCCAGCCATCCAAGCTTGAAGCTCTCCACCTTGACATCGACGGCGTTAGTGGCAATAGGTTCACTATTCTTATATCTTTGTCCATCCCATCCCATCTGATTCCAATCTCAATCGACATTCCCTCTTTTAGAGAGAAGTAAGAAAGCGAAGTCAATCTCAGTCCTGAGACCTCGGACCAGCTACGACATCAGCTGCTCACAAAGTCAGCATCACTCGAATAGCCCAATAAAGCTTACATTGTGGCACTGCAACACTCTTTGGCCATCACAAACGCTTAGCAGCCGGGGTGAATCTATCGAGTCCGCATGCTTCGAGATAGCTTCAGACTCTTGAATACCACGGACATTTCTCAACCTACCTACCTACCTGGTGTGTTCAATCATCGAGCTTCCTCAATCGACTATTTCGATATCCGACACAATACTTCTGCCCAGTGGTGAAATAGGTTAGCTACGCCACCCTTCTGCTGCAATGCACCTTTTAGAAATCCAGGATTAATAAGTTTAGTAGAAAGAGCCGTGTATCTTGTTATCAGTCCACAAACCCACCCACCTTTCCACCTTCAATTTGCAGCATTCTGACCGCATCGGAGCCAATTCACGCCCCCCCGGTCAAATCGGCACCAGTCCCCATCTGCATCTGCAGACCTCACTCAGCTCATAACTGATCGCCAGCCATCCCGGGCGTCTCTTACTCGGCCCTAAGACCGCGAATAAACTCCAAGTGCAGTCAGCTCAGTCTCAGTCTCAGTGGCAGCAAGGATAACCCCGTAATCCAGGAAGTTATATTGCGGCAGAGCCTCGGATCGTGCAGCGCGGCGGCACGGCACTGCATTCCTCGCAATCACCGTTTCGAAGGAACGGAAATAGGACGGACTCGAAGGAGCGGGGCGGGCATTTCCCATAAATATCTTTGTTGGTTTTGCAGATCGATCCGAAAGATTTGGCCCCCAAAAAGCAAAGAAAAAGGATCTGGCTTTTCTTGAATCTTGTTCCTGTTCGGCCCGGCCCAAATCATCGTCATTCTGCGCCATCACATCGCTTCACAGCCGCACTTTGCACCTTTCTGTCTGGTAGGCTTTGGAGGTTCTAAAATTACCTGTACCTTACCCCACGACGAGAAACTGAAGCCAGTCAAAGGAGGCTGTACGTACGTGCTGTACCAAGGACCGGGTTTGTAGCTGTATCGCATCGTATCGTATCGTATCGTATCGCTTCTGTAGCCGTTCGTACCTGTAGGTTGTCGATACTTGCTGCTTGCAGGAGGGAGGATTATTCGCAGCGCGCATCGCATCATATAACATCGCGTTCGCGTTCGCATTTCCAGCAGATCGAATTACTGTACCTCCGTACAGTACAGTACAGTATCCAGAACAGTATTGCAGTTGACGGACTACTACTCTCGATTCAATTCCCCATCCCATCTCCTTCCTAACTGCATTGCGCTGCACTGCACAACACAACACTACACTGCACTGCAATTCTGGCACGCGCTGTCGAGGATCTTTTAATTGATCGATTTGCCCGTTACGGATAGAGTTGTGGATATCACATTTCGTCCTGGTCGATTTTCAAAGCCACCACCTTTCGAATCCGTTTTCCCACTCTATTCGGACCAATCGCGGCACCGGTCCAACATCCAGTCCAGTCTGTGCATCCTACCCGAGGCGTTAGACAAGGCCAAGTCTAGACACCCGCGAAAGTCTTTTTTCTTGTCCCTGTCCGCTACTACACCCACCATTTCGGGTGCCTCACTACCCGTCCACCAAGGAAGGGAAGGACTTGAGTGAGTGAGTGAGTGAGAGAGAGAGTCGAGTGAGTTAGGAAATAAGGAAATAAGGAAAGGAAAGGAAAGGCTACTCCTAGCCTCTCGGTACGCGGCCACTACCTACCCTACTATATCCTCCGCTAGGATCATCCTCAGCACCCAAATCTCCCCTCCCCTTCCCTTTCCCCCTTCTCTTCCCCTCCACGCACGCGCCTCATTCAGTCCTTATTGCGGGGGAGACCTTTTGGGGTCTGAAATTGCCTGTCTGCCCGTCGGCCCCAGTGCAACGTCGCCACACGCTCTCTATTACCGTAGCTGCTACTGTAGCTACCAGAACAGAACCGACGCCAGGCCAGCACCAGTATCAATCCTCCTTCCAGCAGGCTGGTTGTAGCAGCGCGCTTGTACCTTCATCTACTCCGAACTAGCGCTTGGCACCCACACTGCAGTCAGTCTGTTGGTCCCAGGGTCTCCGGTACGTCGAAAAGGCCTAAGGAGGAATAGCAACAGGCGTCAGCGAATGAGAGCGCGCAGAAAGGCTGCCAATGATTGAAAGTAAGTCAGATCCTTTTGCTGCCTTCTTTTTGCGTGCGTGCGTGCGTGCGATATATAAGCTCTCGTATTTCAGCCCTTCCCCTCTGCACGATTCCAAGGGCTTCATGTTGTCTTTAAAAGTCTATATTCTACATGCAATTCTTTGTTGTTGCGCATGTACATCATCACCGTCGCTATTGGCCAGAACACACAACACAACACGGCCAGCCTCTTTTCTCCCATTGGTCTCATCTCACAAAAGGACATCGAGTGTGTGTGTCTTCTGTCAAACGGGATCTCAGGTAGATGCCGTGTACGACAGTAACCGCAACCCTGGCAATTGACCGTTGCGTTCGCTGGCTCTAGTGCAAGGGTATCTCCTCATCCTCCCCCCCTCCCCTCCTTCCCCATCTCTACCCCCTTATCATATATTTCCCCTACACCCTTCTTGGTCATTTATTCCCTCCTAATATGCGCAATCTCATTCGCTGCATTTTCTTTATGCTCGTCGTCGTCGTTAGCCGACCAGATCCAGCCTCTTGGGTAATTGTTTTATGACCGATACTAACCATACCCTATAGTTCTCTCACCTCCCAATCTAACGGTCAATCACTTCATGTGCTCGCAACCTGGTAACATCCATGACCTAGCCGCTTATTCTGGCCATCCATCTTCTTGTATAATCGGGACGGAGCCTGAGCCTGACAGCTCTTCGAGGCAGGAATTCTCCCATCCATCTTCTCTCCCTGACATGGGGCTTCGATACATGCAAATTCCAGCGACAGATGATGTTCGGTGAGTTAAACCCCTTTTAATTGGCTGTTTGTTCTCGTGTGGCAAAGCCGGTTGCATTTAGGCACATCCACACCCTTTTTTGTACTCTTCTGTCCCGTTTCAACACAAACCCATGCATTTAGTCTCGAGCTTCTCTTCGCCTAAGCTCCAGCCTATGCATGGAATGCCACGAATTTACCCTTCCTGGCACTCTCTCGTCAAGCGTGGCACGACTTAAGCCTCACAGCGGTTAGACAGTTCACTGCCGCAACTGTTTGGATCACGCGAGTAGCCCCCGCTCCTGTGCCACGAACGGTTGAGCTGGCTGTCCTACATATGCAGTCCAACTGGGCATCACTGTCACTATGAACGATTGTGGCCCTAATTCTGTGTTGCTGTTCAACTTTAAATGTTGTCTTGCATTCATGTACTGTTGTGGCTGACTGATAGCTCAGATTTAACCCGGACTCCGGAACCCAAAGCCCTGTATACTCTATTGAACCTGCAGTACAGAACTCCTCCTCATCATCGTCGTCATTAGCGTTCTCGTCATATAACAATATTTATCAACCTAGCCTGAGCGGCTCCACGTACTCCAGCGGAGCCAGCAGCTACTTTTCGCCGAGCTCTTCCCTGTTCATGCCTGATCTTAAACCGCGCTTAAGCTCACTGTATGTAAATTCCCCCCCTATTTGTAACATGATACCCCATTCATTTTGTGGGCAAGATAAATAATGACATATCGATACAGCAACGCATCGCCTGGGTTGGCTCCACCAACACGCTCTCCAGCGTTGCCTCATCCAGGGTCTCCATTAGCAACCCGGGACCTATACACAGGTACAACACCACAGCTCCGACGAACGTCGGATCTGCTCTCAAGATCTCCCTCCTCAATCTCTGGAGGACTGCGAGGTGTGCCATTGTCACCGTCGTCAAGTGGCTTCGCGAGTCCAACCAATATGGAAGGCTCACTTGGAGGCACTGCATGCCCCCCCTTGAATGCAACTGAATTGATCTATGAGGTCCAGACTGGAGATGGGCAAAATTTGAGACCAGAGATCTTCGGAAGAATTGACAAAGGATTTTTCCAGGCAGATGGCGATTGGACATGTTACAGAAGAAATTACTTCTCTCTCAACTGTTCTTACACCCTTCAACCAACACTTCCAACTGGGACCATCTTTCTTGCGCAGAATGGACATAAAGGATATCAGGTTTATTCATTTGCAATGTCGATAGCTGCAGTTGTGGATGGAAGGGATGGAAAATCCATTGAACTCGTCCAACATACCCCCAAACGAGACAAAGGGCCTCAGGAAAAGCCAGGTCGAGTCACGCTGGCACCACGACCTCCAGCTTCACATGGTATGTATGGTGATGGCGGGCTTGGAAGCTCTTCTCGGGGAGGGAGTCTTTATGATAATCCAGGTTTTGGTCAAAATCCGAACCAACCGCAAGTGGAGGCGACGTTTGAGCGCATTCAATTCAAGAATGCTACAGCCAATAACGGCAAACGACGAGCTGCGCAGCAGTATTACCATCTCCTTATCGAGCTATTTGCGGATGTGGGTCAGCAGCACCCAGATCGCTTCGTGAAGATCGCATTCCGAATGTCTGCCCCAATGGTCGTCCGTGGTCGATCGCCAGGTCATTATCAGAGTGAAAGAAGAGGAAGCAACGCCAGCACTGGACCTGGATCTGGCGGCGCCGGAGGTGCTGGCTCATATACTCCAAGTGCCGGAACGTCGCGAACACCAGGCGACATGAACATGTCCGGTACATCCTCAATGCATCCGGGCTCTAGCTACGGAAATTCATACGATAACCGGTCACATCATTACCGGGCGCATATCGCCCCATTGCAAATTCCAATGGAGCCAGTGCTGTCCGCTGAAGAGGCAAAGAGCATCGAAGAATCACCCGGCTACCTCTACTACCCTGGCCCGATCTACGAAGGAAGCCACCATGAGGCCCGTTATCAACTTCCCAGCATGTCAGACTACACTACGTCGAAGGTCAAGCAGGAGTACGGTCAAGGTGGCTACGTCCTCCCCAGCTTAGCAAGCACACAAGATAGCTTGAACAGGCATTGTGGGCGCTGGGAGGGAACCGCAGAATCCAAAGGATATTTCCCAACATCGCTGATCCAGCAAGAGCTGAACATCAGCTAGCCCTCACCTCACCTCACTCCACCCAAATACAATCCGTCGCAGAAACCTTCGAAGTTGTCTGCTACATGATACATCACATCATAATATGCTTTTCCTTTCTTAAATCTTGCCATTCGATTTCTTTTCGTCTGAAATGTGGTTTCCTTCTTCATCGAGACTGGGAATGGGCAAACGGGAATAACGGCGCAAGGCAAGGAACAAGATACCAGACGTTATGCTTGATTGGTAACATCAGGCTTTGGTCATATGAAACGGGACACGGCAAATGGTTATGGGATGTTTTTTTTTCAGGGATATGGACACATGGCTAGCGGCGAGAGAGAAAAAGTGCTTTCGTCCTTCATTTGCTTCTCGCGAGGCAAAAAACTTTTTTTACTTTTACTTTGTTCAATTCAGCATGTGTAGCGCATACATGGGACGTGCGAGAGAAGTGGGAGTGGAATGGAAGAAAATGGAATCCGATAGGGGACGTGGTGAAGGATTTCCTAGATGTAATGCAATGCGATGCGATGTTGTTGTTGTTGTTGTTGTTGCGGTTGTTAAATGCCCGTGCTGAATTGACGTTGTACGTTGCGCCTTGCTCGTCGGTGGGTTTTGACTTGTGGGTATGAGATGGGGTACTATATGAGGCAAATAAGTGGAATGCTGCTGAATGAAGTGGATGAGAATGTAAGGGGGCGCAGAGAAGAGAAGAGAAGATGAAAAGAGAGATAGTACCTTTGCTGCATCGTAATCAAATTCAGGAGGCTTGTTGATACCCATTTTATAATAACTTACCTAGATTTCTGTCAGTGTGTAGCGTAGATTCATGTATGTATGTACGCACGTATCTGTAGTTAATCATGCTGATTGATCAAAGACTCAGAGACGCTACGTATATGAAGTGCAAGATACTGTGTACGTTTTCGTGACTTCAGCTAGCACTATTTGATTGATAATCGTTTATCATTTATTCGTAGCCTTGACTCTTTCTACTCTCCAAAGAATCTACTTTATCAGTCACTCAGTCCCCTTGAACCGCAAATTCAAGTCTAACACCTTTCCTTATACGCCCATGCTTAGGCACTCAATGAAATAAACACCCCACCCTATCATCCCCCTTAATCTCGAGCTCCCAGCGCAAATTATTTCTCACGACGTCAATACCAGCATTCTTTCTTTCCTTTATATTTCCCGACACAAGAGCCTGCAGCCAGCCACCTGGCCAGACTAGACTAGACTAGACTCCAGTAGACTCCACCTCAATCAAGCCTTCAAGCCTCTGTTCTCGATTCCTCGTCTCAGTACAAAGTGGTAGATAGAAGTAGGATATTCTGGGATAAGATTCGGATGTAGGAGGATTAATGGAGGGAGGAGTGCCGGGCCATTTTCGTGGTATAGTGCATGTGTTCGTTTGTGCGCTTGTTGGGTGATCGAGGAGCTCGAGGTGTTTCTGTGGATGGAGGGAGGATGGATATGCAAATGCATGTGGAGACGGTTGCTCGATCGAGGAGGGTAGGGGAAGAAGCCTAGGGAGGTATGCGCAAGAGTCGTGAAGAACAGGGTAAGTGATTACATTAGCGTCGAGGTGAACGAAAGAAGAGAGAGGTATAGTAAGTAGGTATAGTTCCGTCGATTGAGCCCGGCCCAAGAAGTCCTGCTTTGTCCTTCCTTAAAGCTATAGCATCAGCTTGGTAAGCCTGATCTGAGTAGGCATTGAGCAAGCAGAAAGAAGCGTTCGCTGGTTGGTAACAACAAGTTGAGATTAATTGACTACGTACTTCATATCAATTCCAGGACATGTAAGAATGCATAGCAGCAATCTCCAATATAACGCGCGCGCAAACAAGACCGTCTTGATATTGCCTTCTCGTCGCTTCTCCAACAATCGAGGCCTCCCGTTCTGTGCCCCTATCATGAAGGGAAAGCTCGCTCAAACGTGGAAAAAGGGGGGCCAAGACAAGCCCAGCCCAGCCCCCTTTACCAAACAAAATGTTAGGTTTATCGAATTCGTAATAATAGTAATAGTAATCGCAATTGAATATATCGATAACCTAGAGGGGAAATGGCTGGAATTGCTTCGAGCAGAGATTCAACGAAAGGGAAAGAGGAGTAAGTTGCATTGCATTGAGATTTCCTGATTGGTAGACTTGCATAATATGGTTGGTTGGTGACTTGACTTGGTGTCACCCAACCACCATCCCGTCGGTCGGTATCTTTGAACCTCGAGAAGGAACTTTGCGACGAGCGATGCGTGCGCGGATTGAAAGGTTGATGCTTATATACGCGTGAGGATAGCTTTTGGACGACTTCTTGCAATTGGAGTCCTTTTGTTGTGTTTGGAGACTATTATCCTTTATCTGGGGTCGCGATTGCGAGGGTTGCTCGATCTTTGCGATGAATGGATGGCTTTACGATCTTTTGACGCGTCGTTGAGATGGCGATGAGGAATTAGAGCCTGGGAAGGTTTTTGGGTTTACAATGTGAGTTTTATCAGAACCTGCCATTTACTCAAGTCTGTAGCTCTTGATCTTAATTCGAAGTCGAGCTTGAGAGCAAAGCTTCTAGCAACCCCCGAACTTGCGAGATTCCCACCAAAGATTAGCAGTAGTCTCTGGTGCTTCGCTTTTATTTTATTTTGCTTCATGTGGCATTTGTAACCATTTTTCACATTTTGGAACTATGATTTTCTTAATTAACATTTGCTAATATGTTTCCCAAACAGCAAGTCTTTAATCCCCTCACTTCGAAAGCAAAACACCGAACCACCCACAAAGTTCGCTCGCTCGTCATACCTCTTAAGCTTCTCCGATCCTAATCACACCATGGTATATTGAAGTCTTCTGAATATACGGAGTAAGAGAGGTTAGCTTGAAGTGTTTTGCCTGTAGAGACAAAGAGGTAAAGGACACCAACCCTCTACGGCTCTTATTGAACGAGTCATACGGGATAGCAAGCAGAATATAGGTGGAAGTGAAGTATATATATCGTTAATAAATCAGAATGGGGGGAGGCAGGAGACACGAGAAGATAAATATCTGTTAAGCTCTAAGGGCTAAAGCAAACTATATTTGGAATGGCATATGGGGATTGGATCAACTCTCGACGCTCTCCTACCAAACCTGGTCTCTTTCAAATATCAACTATAAGCAGATATAAACACTCGAAACAAGAAAACCTCACCAATATGCCGTCCTATTCTTCCTTGGCAGGAAGAGGCATTAAGAGTAATTACTAGAGAGATTCTCACAGTTTATGTATCGAGCCTAATCAAGCTTCTGAAATCTTTATTTCACAGAGCAGCTATTTGAGCTACTAAGTGCAGTGAGCCATAATAGTATCGGAATACAGAGGCGCAAAAAAAACAACTAAGCCAAGACACTTGCATGGATAGGAGTATAGATTGTCGAATCACCTCTTGATTGCAATTCTCAGCGAAGGGAAACCGTGCCATTAAAGATATACCTAGGTATACGCACGCACTTTTCGTCACGTAGAAACAACATCACTGGCTGTGAAGTATATATCTCTGTGGGCCAACCCAGAACTTTTCTAGACGACACTTTAGGATTTAGGTCTGTCTATAAAGTCCTCTAGATCATACAGACACAACTCTACAAACAACGGCATGATTCCGCAGCATTCTAGCGGATCGATGAAATAAGTTGAATATTGGTAAACCAGCGATCGATACTGCTGCGGGTCTAACGATGATATGGTCAAATTGTTTAATTGCATATTACTTTTCAGCCACTGAGTAAGTGACAAAAACAAGTCGAAGTAATTAGAAAGTTTTTTATTTACCCTTGCATTAGACTACTACAACTAATACTGGAAGGCCTTATCGTCAAGTGGTTAAGCCCTAATTTTTTCTTATGTGATGTATGTCCTAATACAGAATGATCGGTATATTTCATATATGTAGTATCTCAAGCTTTTATAGTCTCTACGTGTTACTCACAATTCATTATATCATAGTAAGCAACCAGTCGGCATGAACCCTCATAATCAATCTGTTACTACGATCTTCCAATTTTGAACCCGACATCTTCTGCGCGCCTAAATTGAATCAACTCGCCTCCATTAATAAGTTCCATCGGGCTTCAATTCCGAGTACCCCGGAAACTGATCAAATTGACTCTCGTCAATCTGTGTCAACTGAGGACAAGCCAGTCCCGATATAGCTGTCGAAACAGCTCCAGTCAAGCGGGTCACGGCGCCAAGAAGATCAGAGATGACGCCCGAGCCTTTGATCAAATCCGGCGCAGCTTGGGCTAGGAACTGCATACTGAAGCAAGCGAGGTTATTCCCCTGCGTCAGTGTCTTTGCGTTGAAGACTCCCTCCGTGATATCTTCCGGTAGAACCCCAACGAACGAGTTGACCGTTCCGGTATTCCCGCCCACGGAGAGGAACTTGGGGTACTCGAGAGCTGCAGCAACAGTGTCCAGGGTTAGGAATGGGATGCTGTATTCGTCACCGATGGCGCGTTTGTACCAGTTGTCCGGGATGCGCTCGTTGCCCGGTGTGTGGGTGAAGGAGCCGTCGTCATTCTTGGTCATAGAAAAGAAGGACATCAGAACTTCTCCGTTGAGGTAGCCTTCTGGGTTTTCCGCGGACTTGTTACCCATGAATCGGTAGATAAACTCGTATGCGGCCGGGGCAACAAGGACGCCCGTGAAAGGGCCGTTGAAGAAGTACGGGTTGTTGTTTAGAGAATAGTCCCATCGAGCAGATCGGAATTCATTCAAGACATCCAGAGTATAACTATCGCCATTGGCCTGTCCTCGAGCATAGAGGTCTTCCCACTGGTCCATTTGGAGCGTGTAGTCATCTCCATTGAGGTACAAGTCACCCCTTGTGGGAGATGCGTCGGATTCGTATTTATTGTGGGATCTATGTTGTTTCAGCAAGGAATCAAAACTTCCTGAAATAAGTTGACTTACCCGCTGATACCTTGTGGCTCTCCGAGAAGTCCTCCTAGAGAGAGGGCGCTGGATACAGGTCCTCCGATTGACCAGGATAGACCGTCACCGTCAAGCGTCCCCCCCAAAACGGTAAGGAAAGCAGACAGGTCTGCGGCCATGCCAAATACGTCAAGAGTGCCTTGGATGAAATCCAAATGACCACCAACACCATTATGAGGCTACAATAAAGTATTAGAAACGAAACACTCATCAACACTTGAAAAACATCGACATACCAAATAGCCATGATTTGCCATGGCATTTAATCCAGGACATGGCCCTCTAACATCGCCAGCATCGAAATCTGGAGGAACAAACGTATGAGCCCCTGTGGTTGAGACATACTGTGCAGCGGCATTGAAGCCTGGAGCAATTCCTAATAGTCTTTTCTCATTCGCTGGAGATCTTTGTAACTGATCTAAGACTGTAGGGAAAGCGACAACGCCTGACGCGAGTGCGCCGAAAGAAAGTATATTGGGCTTCATATTACGAGACCAAGAAAGTAAGGAGGAATTGATTGATTGTTGGTATGATGGTTACGGCTGGGCAATGGCTTTCTGGAGGGAAAGTAAAGCTTACGGCAGGTATAGATATACTCTCCATAAGGCCCCTCCCCGCCATTGAAATGCCGATTGACTTGTTTAGTCTTCGCTTTAAAATTCATCGTGAACCGTTTTACAGTTGCGGGGTTAAGCAAGAAGCAAGGTAATATGTTCAAGTATTGTAAAGATCATCAAGCAAACGCGAAGAAGCAGAATGGCGCTGTATACTCCCCAAGCCGAGGAAACGTCTTGAATTTGAGCTCCTAACCAATAAAAATCGACACCCTTACGGCCCCTCTTCTGCCACGGACTTATGACCAAGTAGTACGACATCAGTGGCCCGGTCAAAGAAACCTCCGGGCTGGTACTACCAGGCGCTACTTGCCTGTTAAAGCTTGATATAGCGGCGAAAAGCTTCAATCTTTCCAAACAAAATCAGAAATCCTTTTAACGCACGATGAATTCTCTTACAGGTGCATTTTGATCAAAAGAAAGATTACTGTCAATGGATAGTTTACGTACAGTACCGCAAACTAAAAACCGAAAAGGATCAAATTACGAAGACCTCAAAGTTACACATTCAGCTTGGTCAACGGGCGTGCCGTTCCACCACCACCTCTAAGCCTCGGCTTAGTACATAACGCAATTCAATTGGAGCATCAAGAGGAGGTGTCACACTTGAGACACATACACTTATGTATAATGATGGATGAAGGTGTTCAAGTGTATGCAAGGAGAGCCTCGGCAGAGATAAATAAGTGGGTACTATTAGATCTACTTGATCGTTAGATTCATACTAGAGTACGGGTCGTCAAGATACCGCGCATTAGTTTAAGCTTAGTTGAGGGGTGTGGTGGAAAAGAATGCGGGGAATATCTGGCGTCTGGGCATTACCTCAAGTATTTCCTAAAATGGAAGGAAGTGTTGCCAAGGACTTTCGACCAGATCAACGTTTTGAAAGAATGACTGAGCTAGAAGTATGACCAACTGAATTTAGATAGACCGGTTGCTGCTTCTTGCTGAATGTTTTTTCTCTGTTTCAAAGAACCTAGTAAGATACCAGCAACCTTGAAAACGTATAGTAATTGATCTGTCCATGAAAAAGCAAGAGTGATGTGCATCGAAAGCAGAGACTGGAAATGAAGGAGAGATCTCGCATTTACCGTCTACGCTGTTACAGAACAGCCACACAGAATGTATCTATTCCTGTCCTCATTGTGAGACAAAAACTGTGTAGCTGGAGCGAAACCAAACAAATGGCCAATATGGTATTCTGAGACCTACACTGCCTTGACGTCTGATACATGCCTCGTCCATTCAAAAATGCACATGGGACTCCTGGAGAAGACTCCAACGCGGAGAGTTCTTCCGCTATCGTGGCATCGGGAAATTTCCAGTCGAAAGAATTATTGAGGTTCATTTCCAGCACCGCTTGCATCATATTTGCTTTTCCCACCCTCCTGATCGAACTCAACAGCGTGGCTTTTGTCTGAGAATTCTTACTTGGAAGCTGCACCCAATCGTAACATGACCAGCAGTTCCCAACCTATGCCACATGCGCTGCCGCCGGATCAATGGTCTCAATGGTCTCAATGGCCGAATATCGTGATTCTTAGACATTCCGCACCCGCCATGATTGACCCTGCCCTGAGACATGTTTCATGCCCCAATCACTTCATCGCCATCACGGGCTGATCCAACACGCTGCACAAGCTGCCGCGGGAATTATCTTCATGCAGCTGCTTGCAACACAATCAACCTTCTTAGGAAGCTCCACATTTTTCGCAGCTTGCCTAGAGTTTCCGTAGCGGCGAGACAACACACAATGTGAATATCATGACCGCAGGTCGCGAATAGAGAGGGCGTGCATGCCCATCTCTTCTCGAAAATAACGGCCTTTCCGAAACAAATTTCAGAGACTTCGGCGCGGCCAAGCAAGGGCCTCCGATTTTGCTACGAAAATCAAAGACCCTGCGCCGAGAAAATTGCGTCGAACAAGTGGCGGAGAGGTCTCAAGTTTTCCATTCAAGACATATTCGTATATATCTTCTTATTGTGCTGCCTCCACGACTTGGTTCATCCATCAAGAAGTCATGCTACGCAGGCCACTGGCCGATGAAACTTTTGACAATTAGCTAAAGTAACATGACTCAGCTTTCCCGAAATCAATATTCCAAGAACAATGAATCGTACGGGCTCGCAGCCTAAATCCCACGATAATAGTAAATCCGTCGCATGATGGTTGGATATACACAACACCCCTTGTATATTAAACGAAAGGCACAGTTGAGAACACATCTTGTATTAAGCGACAATCACATATATCAAGTCTGCGAACAAGGCTTCTGAAGCAGGTTTTCCATCTTGCTCTCTCTTCTAAAAAACCTATGACGAATTATTCCAGGAAATTTATTTCCACGGGATGTGGTTGTTCACTTGATACAAAATTTGAACAAAGTTTTGTTGAGTACAGTTGGGGGCCAGGATGCCCTTAAAACCGGGGGAAAACATCCGCCGAGACAGCGAATAGAGCTACCTTGCCAAATCACTCACTTGAGTATGAAGATATAAAGACTCTGTCAAACGAAAATATATTTCATGATAATGCCACCCAGGTACTGAAAATGCAATAACCTTCTAGTTCATACACTTTCCAAATGGCCTAAACTCGCTAAATTGGCGTATTTTCATCTACAACTTCGCAACCAGTTTCTCTCCCTTGTGGATCCATTCCACTGCATCGCCAACCAGCTCATCGACAACAGCTTTGGCGCTCTTCTTCTCGTTGACAACCGCTGCAGCCTTACCCATCAACCAAGGGCGGGCATTGTCCATTGTCTGTCCCATGTTAACATCGTAATCCACATATATTTAAATTGTATGCAACTTACATCATCATCAATATCATCACCCAAATTTTCAAAATCGTGCTCCACTGGGATGACACCCTTGCTAGTGAGCTCCTTGATCTCTGCCGCACGGTTCTCCTCCCAGTTGGTAATGTACGCGTTATTCCGTACTCGTAGTGGTCTCCCGGTGAAGATAATGGTTCGGACGTTATCATCATGGCCTGCAGTACGGACTGCCTCCTGGTGTGCCTTTGGTGCACCGGCTTCATCAGTCAAAATGAATCGGGTTCCAACCCAGACAGCGCTGGCGCCCAACATAAGAGCAGCAGCAACAGTCTGTCCATTATAGATACCACCAGCAGCAACAACCTGCACGGGCTTGCCAGTCATTGGGCTGGTCTTGCCCTTAACAAGTTCCACAACAGCTGGGATTAAAATCGTTGTAGGAACATCACCAGTATGTCCACCTCCCTCACCGCCTTGGGCACAGATAATGTCAACACCGAGCTCGAGGCATTTCTTAACGTGCTTTGGGTGTCCGATCATGTTCATGTATAGGACACCGGCCTTGTGGAGACGGTCGACAACAGCCTTGGGAGGAACTCCGACGGCGGAGACGAAGAGCTTAGCACCGCTGTCGATGATGATGTCCGTAAGCTCACCAAGCTTTCCTTTCGTGTAATCGTAGCTGCAAAAAAGTAAAATGTAAGCAAATGTATTGTAATCAAGGGTTTGCCACCTCGGCATGTGAGAGCTTACTTGGTTTTCCGTGCGCTGCCCCCAACTTGTGGGAGGAGCAAGTCGACACCAAAAGGAGCATTCTTGTCTGTTAAATAGGATTTCAGTTCCGCGATTTGCTCCCGGAGCATGTCTGGTGTGTAGCCCACTCCTCCAATGACACCGAGGCCTCCAGCATTTGTGACAGCTGCAGCAAGCTTGGGGCCAGCTGCGACATTCATTCCAGCGAGGAGAACGGGGTGGTTGATCTTGAGGAGGTCAGTGACCGTCGTGCGGAGTTGTTCTGGCATTCTTGTCAATATGCGTATGCTAAAGAATCAGGACTTGCATGTGATACATACGTGGGGAAGCCATGGTGTTGATGGATATGTTGTGTTTGTTTGACGGATATGGCTGTCGTGATTAGCAACAAAGGAGGACTTGCTTGCAAGAGGATGTGTATGAAAGAGTACTGAACAAATTATGGAGAAGGGACTGAAGTGTGTCAAATATAATGTGTGAGAGGATTTATCAGAAGGAAAGAGGGACTTTCGGTCTCTCCAAGTTCCACTAGCACCGGCAACTTTGATCTGGGGAAGTTGCCTCGGCGTTGGCGGAATACATACCTTACCTTAGCCTCCCTCATGTGACTACCTTAGTCCACCTTGCCTTATTGGGACTAATCAGCAAACGTGATGTTTGCTGACTAATATACTCTAAAATCATCCTAGTAATTCTACATTATCAATATCAATGAAAGACTTCCATATTAGACTATTTAACATTGGTAGTCGATGAGAAGAATACACCCAAGACATCTTGTTAAGGTGAGAGCCTTGGCAACGAGCCATGTCCGTTCAACACAATATCCCGGAGGTGGCATCGACAACTTGACCTCCTTGCCCTCGAGGCGGCATCAAAGTTCTCTAGCCCAGGATGCGAAGACTGCAATCTCAAGCTGGACTCAGCATACCCTCTCCAACTTCGAGGTCTTTCCAACCGAGCCGATTGAACTCTCACGATCAGATGCAGAACCTCAGCTAGCATACATTGCCTTTGGGAGTAATATGGGAAACCGGATAGACTGGATCGAGCAAGCATGCAATGAAATGACGAATGCAGGAATCAAGATCTTGAGAACGAGTAGTCTATGGGAAACAGATCCAATGTATGTGCTGGATCAAGACAAATTCGTCAATGGTGTTTGCGAAGTGAGTTTTCAGCCCCCATTTCCTACACGTGACACGAAGGACTAGATGAATCACGGCCTTCAACTCCAGTCCATAGAGATGTCGTTTTCAAATAGATCTGACCATTATTATAGGTTCAAACTGTATTTGGGCCACTCGAGCTTCTAGATACCCTTCAGGGTATCGAGCGTTTTCTGGGCCGAGAAAGGTTGTTTGACAAGGGTCCTCGCAACATCGATCTTGATATATTGCTTTACGGCGATGAAGTGGTAGACGATGTGAGGTTGAAAATCCCTCACGCACTCATGTTAGAGCGAGAATTTGTATTGCGGCCACTCGCAGAGTAAGATGAAGTCCCCCCCTCTCTATTAATTTCATGTTAACCCTTTCTAGGCTCGTTCCAGCAAAGGCTTTAAACACCGCGTCGCCGTGGAAAACCACAGTGGACTATCTGAACGCACTCCCACCATCCCCATCCGAGATGGGTACTCTCACTCCCCTGGGAGACTCGCATGAACCAATCCGAGCTTTGGATCCCAAGCGCAAGACTCAGATAATGGCAATCATGAACTTCACACCAGACTCTTTCTCCAATGAAGGTGTCGATTCTCACAACAAAGAACTGATGCTCCCAAACCTCAACAAGACAGCTAAACTCGCCGCTACCCGCGGTGCCACAATCATTGACGTCGGGGGCCAATCAAGCGCGCCAAATACCGCAGAAGTCACAGCAGAAGTAGAGATATCTCGAGTCGTACCCCCAATCCAATTACTCAAAGAGTCCCCCGATTTCGACGGCCTAATCAGCATCGACACATACCGCGCCGTTGTCGCCGAAGCAGCCGTAAACGCAGGCGCCGATATCATCAACGACATCTCCGCCGGGGAGATGGACTTCAACATGCTCCCCCTCATGGCGCGGCTAGGAAAAACCGTCGTCCTCATGCACATGCGCGGCACCCCCACCACCATGCAGCAACAACGCCACATCAACTACGAGCCCGACGGTCTGATCCCCAACATCGCCTCCGAGCTCCTAGAGCGCGTGCAAGAAGCAGAAACAGCGGGCATCCGTCGCTGGCGCATAATCCTAGACCCAGGAATCGGATTCGCGAAGACGAGTTCGCACGCGCTGGAGATACTGCGTCGCTTGGATGAGCTGCGTGACTGGCCTGGCTTGCGAGGGTTGCCGTGGCTCGTGGGCTCAAGTAGGAAAAAGTTTATAGGCGTCCTGACCGATGTGAGGGATCCTAAAGAAAGGGTTTGGGGAACTGCTGCTACGGTGGCGGCTGCTATACAGGGGGGTGCGGATATTGTAAGGGTACATGATGTTGGGCAGATGACGAAAGTGGCTAAGGTGTCTGATGCAATATGGAGAGTGTGATTTTAATAGAAGTACCCAGTCTCATCGCTTTGAATATTTCGGTAATATACACGCTATGATCTTCGGATAATAAAAGCAATCAAATCCGAGTCTTACCTAAACCAATGCGAGAGTGCCATAGACTTTTTCTCTAGCATATGCAGCATCACCAGCAAAGGTATCCATCCGTATAGCAACACCAATCATCAGATCCATTACCAGAACTAGCCTCTCTCTTCTTACCAATAGCAATACTATTACAGTAATCCAGGACCAGTTACTGTAAAATATTCATTGTTAATGTTATATTGTGTCTGGTCCGCCAATTTACGGAGGTAAGTACCCCTAATACAGCATCCTGTATTCCATATCCCTGGTATCATAGCTCTCCCTTGGCCCAAAATCCATATATCAAAATCCAAAATCCAAAACGCACTACAACGCCAACCATAAACACCTCACATACCCCTGCCCTTCCCATCATCAATTAGCCTTTAACGCCCAATCTCTAACCTCGCGTCTCGGTGTCCCAATCTATAATTCCTTCCGTGGTTCCTTTCCTACCTGCTCAAGCCTAGTAATTTCATCTCCATCATTTACAGCAGTTCCACTACTCTCACCGCTGCCGCTGCCGCTAGTACTGGGAAGCTGCCCATTGACGTCAATGGTCCTGTCTGGTTCTTTATCTCTATCTTTGTTTCGCTCGCGGGCCTTATTTAGAGGCAAGACTTCGATATCTTCCGAAGGACCACGGGACAAGACCTGACTATTAGTATTTGGGTGACGGCGCCCGGGGTGTGCGGGGTATTCGGGATGATCGTGATGTCTTTCGTCGCCGTGGCCATGGCGGTGGTGAGATTTTTCGTTATCGACTTGAAGCGTGAGTTGTTTTGCATTCTAATCAAACAAATCAGTCCGTCAGAATCTAATTTGGAGGGCGGAAAGGAGTGAACAGGGCAGAAGGGAACATACCGCTGCTTGCTTCCTAGTATACCTGTTTAAACTCTCACAAAGCCTATCAAGCACCCACTCACTCTCCGTAACATCTGCTAGCATCGGGCTATCCTCTCCAATCCAATCCCACTCCACGAGCCCTTCTTCGTCTTCCTCGCGCTCCACTTCCTGTGGCGACATGCTGCTAAACTTGATCAGCCGCGTGAACTCAACCCATTCCTCATAAGTATATCTCTTCGCATGATCAGCGCGTAAATCATTCGCCGTGCGTTTAATAGCGAGTGCGAGTTTTCTCGCTAACTCATGTTCGGTGGCTTCTGGTCGTTCCTCTGCTAGATTTTCCAGCGTGAGGAGATTATTGCCGTGCCCGTTTCCTTCGAGTGTAGATTCCTCATCCGGATTCTGTAGCTCAAAACCATGTTCAACCCTCTTCTTCGCCTCCCGCTCTTTCGTCTTCCGCTCCAACCACGAACGAAGCTTAGGGTGACTTTCGAGAAAATCACGCCAAATTCCTTCTTTCGGCATCACCGTCCAATCTGCAAGCGTAAAAGTGCCACGGTTGATTCCAGACACGACAGTATCGCCCATGTCGGAGATAAGGATTGTCATGGTGGGGATAGCAATGAGTGACCAGATGACGAAAAACGGTTTCCCGGCATTGGATTTGGGGCTGAAGTCGCCGTAGCCGATGGTAAGAAGGGAGACGTAGCAGAAATACAAAGATTCGAAATAGGACATATTTTGTATGCGGCGTTCAGCCACCATAAAGACAACCGCGCCTACGCACCAGAGGATACTAAATGCCAATGCAGACATACTAAGGGCGAAATACTGCTCAAACTTGTGGGTACGTGCTTGTATGTCTCTCATAGCATCGAAACGGTCCTTTTCCTCTTTCAGCATAAGTAATTTCTCGCGTTTATGTGCGCGTCGCGATTGAGGACCTCTTCCTGCTGCTCGCTGTTGCATTTTTGCGTCGCGACTGAGAGCCGGTTGTGGCTTGTGCCTTCTGCCTGCACCGCCGCGCCCGCCACCTCCTGCGGGTTTCTTTTTTTCATGAAAGGTAATACTACGCCCATGGATGTCAAAATGACCATATTGCTCGAGAGACTCCCGTCTATTCTTCAGGGAGGCAACAGATGATGACCTCCGGGTGAGAGCAAAGGAAGACCGCCGGACAGCTAAGACTGGATCTCTGCGGGGAGGCAAGCCGAGTCGCTCCCGAAGCTCGTTCTCACTCGTGACTGAGCGGCCATACGTTTTCTGCCTCTCTTTGAGCTGATGCTTCCTGACAACTTTATCTTTGGACATCCCTAATGCGAATTTCCGGATACTGTTGATCACGAGACCCAGGAATATGATACCCCCAACTGAATAAGGGAAGACTAATCCCCTACCAGCATCGTTGTTGCCAACGAAATCACCGAAGCCAACAGTGAGCACAGTGACGTCGCAGAAATAAAGGGCATCGGCATAGTCCCACCCGCAGACTTTAGAAAACACACCAGCGCCTCCGGCAAGCCAGAAGAAAAACATCATGGTCTGCAAAATAAGCGTCCGTTGGTCATCATCTAGTTCAAAATGCTGAGGATAATGCCCTAAGAAGTACCCCAGCATGTTAACCATCAGAATCATCGAGCCAATCAGATATAGCGAGGCAGCAATAACAGCGTGCCAGAAGCCCTGAGAATATGTCTCTCCCGGCCTAACGGGCGGTACATAGTTATGCATAGCCACAATAATACCAATCAGAATGCCCGTAGCCATGTACCAGCTTATAATCGTAGCGGGAAGCGCAATGATATATCGAACACGTCTTGTGAAGTTCAGCAGTAGGCAGAAGTTGCCGAAGAATCCAAGGCCTAGGGATACGGCATTCAGAACAATCTCCCAGTGTGGATCGGGTATATCTATGCCAGCATCGTCCGTTCCTTCGGGTAGCTGACCGTTGTCTGGGAGGGTGACCCGCCATTTGGACACTAGGGCTGCGATAGATAGAACGTTGGCTAGGGGCCCAAGTGTTGCAGCTAGGAGGGGAATGGCGGTTGATGCAAACCACCAGTCTCTATAAATCGGTTGTCAGTCTTCGCTCTCCTTCAAAGCAATGTAGGTGCAGGAGAACCCACTGAGGCAAATCATCCGTCTTCCCCCTCAACCTGAGCTTCCCAAACCGAGTTATCGTATCTCCCCTCTCTAGTGTATTCGAACTGCTCGTACTCCTGTTGTTATCATATGTGAAGCTGCTCGTCAAAGCATTGTCGTCGCTCCGTTCTGTCGCCACTCCCGAGTTTTCCGCCATTGTGGTTATTGTCCTTGAGCGCCCTGGCTTTGTCGAATCCAGACTGCGAATCTATGCATCATGAACCTGGCCAGCACACCCGGTTCCAATGCCTAGGTATTTTACTGGGTCGAAGGAAGTGGGTTCTGTAGTGTAATTATTGAATTTGTTGTGTAGATACTCGATTCAGTCTCCTGGTAGCTGCTCCGGAAAAATCCCGCTGGACTCTTTATTCACATCGGATGAAAGACGAAAACATATATTACTAAATCGGAAAATATGGACCATATATATATGCACAGAAGAAGGAATGAGAGTGCAGACAGAAGAGAAGATTGCGGAGCGCGCGAGTGATGTTACATGTACAAGCCACAAAAAGCTGGTTGGAAGCCCACGCGGGCCATCGTCAAGCTTCGTGCCTTCCCTGCAGCATCCCTGTAAATGTGGGTGAAATAAGCTTCGTACTCCGTTACCCCGTGCCACTGGGTTTATCATGTAACCAACACATGATATGCTCTACCTACAAGCATGCATGCGTAGGTAATATGAGATCTCACCACTTTTACTATACACCATCTCAATTTCTACTAAACATAAAGAAAGCACAGCTGAGATATATACTTAGTGGCGCGCTGTATTTAGTTTGTGGAGATAGGCGTTGAGACTGGAAGATAGGCGCATTTGGATCAGTCACCTGCAGAATTTGCAACAGGAGATATCGAGACCATGTCTTATTCATATACATATGCAATGCAACTCGGTCCAGAAAGCCCATCATAACTCCATGCCTGAACAAATACAGTAACAATCAAAGTACACTAACCCATAGAAAACGTCTTCCTGATCCGCTTATTCGAATCTGTCGGGAAGCACAATAGGTGCCACAAGGGTCCAGGTGTAGATACCGTAGCAAACCCAAGCGCTAACAATCTTGACCCAACTGGCCCAGTATGTCCTTCCAACCGGTGCAAAGTCGTTTCCGTCCTTTGTCGATTCCTCAATGTTCATGGTAAGGAGTGTGGCGACCCAGGTAGTCGCCAAGAAGAAGATTATATGGAAAAGTGCGTAACTGTACTGTGTCGAACTTCTCTCGTCGTCTTTCGCGGTGTTACCGCTGTCGCTTTCATCATCGTCGTCGTCCAAAAGGGCATCTGCTGGAAGACTTCCTTCCTCAACAGCTTGGCGGAGAGCCGCCGCGCGCATTTCACGGCGGCTGTCTGGTTGTTGAGTGACCAAGTCATGCTCATCGTCTTCTGGCAATCTGATGCTCTTGCCCTTGCCCCCAAGAGCAACTCCTTGCGTAGCAGCTCTGGTCGTGGTATAGGCCACTGTGAACATAGTGACAATAGCACCTATGATAATCGAGGTGGTTCTTGTACCCTGCGCACGAATGAGAGGGTTGCAGTTCTTATCATCTGGCTCCATAGACACAGCGGACATGGTCAGATAGGTGCAGTAGACTGCGACCATTGCGGATTGTGCAAGGCCAGCTTTTGGGTTGTACTCCTGGATAGCAGGATGAACGGAGACCGCCGAGACAATGATGAGGAGTATCAAGTTGATTGAGATAGCAGCTTGGTTCATAGAGCAGTCGTGGCCAGCGAAGAAGTAGTACTGGACGATTGTCATAGCCAACGAAGCAGCGTACATTCCCAGCGTTGATCCAATCAAGATTCCCCTCCAGGCCCGAGAATCAGTCGCATCAATCTGCTCAAGACAGTACTCCGCCCATGTATGCGCCAGGTCGACAAGGAGGATCAGGCCGAGTAGTAAAAAGAGTGTAGCCCCAATAAGAGCGATATAGTTTCCCCAGACCATGAAAAATGCTTCGGGTATCAGGAACGAGACGACGATTAAAGCCAACCAGGCGATGATTTTAGGGCCCCAGAATCCATTCTGTATAGCAGCTCGAGGGTTCTTGGAAGAATTGACTCCTAACAATAGGACGGCCATTATCATGTGGAAGACGCCGAGCGCAAAATTGATGCGGTGTATTGCGACCCATCCATAGCAGTCCCCATCAGGACACTTGATCTCCATATAATCCAGGGTCAAATGCTGCAGTTTCTTGATGGCCCATGGCGTGAGCATAATCCATGATAGTATCGAGTTGACGAGGAGGATGAGGGCATATGCGATACGAGTGGCAACGCTATGCACTAGTCAGTATGAGGGTAAGATATATGTATATGCCTGTATAACTACTGACCTATTCCCACATTTACCACAAGCACTACATACTGCTGAGCAAGTAGCTGCACCGCAACAGCTTGCTGCGAATGTCAAGAGCTGGAGGGATGTCAGTGGCTAGTGACAGCTAAGTTGTGAAGAGGACTTACTGTGCCTACGCTGGGTATGGCTAACAATGGGATTGATAGTAGAGCACCCATAATGTCGGATATTGTCTGATAGAGATGCGCAATGAATGCTTCAGAGCAAGGTAAGGTGGTGTTCAGCAGTTAGTTTGCTGTTGATGGTGGAGGCGATGCGGCTGCGTAGTTATTGAGGTTTACGCTAGGCCGTGAATGGTAAATGCCGATTCTCCGCGATCATTCCTACCATTACCCTTACTTACCCGATAAGCAGATAACGGAATGCTAGGATCCTCTGTATATTATGGAGTATGGCGACGCATCGTCAGATTGTCACCTCCACTCACTCCTTCTTGTTCCACCCACATCGTTCAACCAACCTTCTTGATCTTCAGCTCCCTCCTGTGCACCATCAGAATCTCCTAAGCCCAGTGGCGATGGCTTTTCAATCTTGAGGAATCCAGCTCCACATCCATTCCGACCGCAATGATCAAGAAGTGAAACGGACACCTCGACTACATCCCAATCCCACCCTTCCCTTGCAGCTATCATCATGTCGGACAGGTCGCACCTCACCGCGAGGATTGTCTCGAGTATTGCAGCAACCTGTATCTCGTTGGCCTGCGGAACCAATGTATGTTCGCTCACTTTGACTTGTAGCAGCTAGTTCTGACAATATCAGTATGTGTATTCGGCATGGGGTCCTCAATTCGCCGAGAAGCTCAAGCTCTCGTCGACCCAGCAGAACATGATTGTAAGAGCATATCCCCCCACCCCAGTTATTGATCATTCACTGACATAGATAGGGATTGTCTGCCAATTTGGGCATGTATTCGCTGGGAATACCTATTGGCATGTTAGTCGACGCAAAAGGACCACGAATTGCTACTATGGTGGGCGCCGTTCTACTCGCCGCGGGCTACTTTCCCCTACACCAAGCATACGATAGAGGATTCGGATCTATGCCAGTACCAATACTGTGCATGTTCTCATACTTTACCGGTCTGGGCGGTTGCGCAGCTTTTGCTGCTGCAGTCAAGACATCTGCGTTGAACTGGCCTCACCATCGAGGGACGGCTACAGGGTTTCCCCTGGCGGCATTCGGTTTAAGCGCCTTCTTCTTCTCGATGTTCAAGCAGTTTGTAATGCCAGGAAGTACTGGAGACTTCCTATTTCTATTGGCATGTGGAACCTTTGGGCTGGTATTTGTCTCTTTCTTCTTCCTCCGGGTACTACCACATTCTCATTACAGCGCCGTTCCGTCAGGTAATCGATTACACAAAACAAAGTCGGAGGAAAGCAAGCACCGACGAGAGCACGCATCAGAGCCAGAACCAGGTATGTCCAAATTTGTAGTAGAGCACCTCGACCAAGGAGACGCCCTAAATCAACATCACGTAGAAGTCGAAGCACCTGACGAGGACTTGAACCCCACATCCGAAACAGACGAGACTTCCTCCTTGATGTCCAAATCCTCCTCAGTCCGTGGTGATGGTGTGCTATCTGAAGAAATTTTTATTAAGGATCATGCCCATCGTGTAGATATTCGGGGTCTTAAAATGCTTTCCATGCTCGAGTTCTGGCAATTATTCTCGTTGATGGGAATTCTCACAGGAATTGGCCTGATGACTATAAAGTAAGTTATGTCCATCTATTCATGATATCTCTTTAACTCGTGATAGCAATATTGGCAACGATGCCAACGCCCTATGGCGCCACTACGATGATTCTGTGACCGACGACTTTGTTCAGAAGCGTCAGGCGATGCACGTCTCCATTCTCTCTGTCTGTAGTTTTATCGGACGCCTTCTCAGTGGTACGAAGCCCCCGCTTATTTTTACAGATCAAGCTGACCACTTATAGGCGTTGGGTCCGACTTCCTTCACAAAGTCCTCCGCGCTTCTCGACTATGGTGCCTAACCCTCGCCGCCGTCGTCTTCCTTATCGCTCAATTCGCAGCCCTTAACATCACAAACCCTCACCAACTAGTCATCGTCTCATCTTTCACTGGGTTGGCATACGGCTTCCTCTTTGGCTGCTTCCCATCCCTCATCGCTGAAGCCTTTGGCATACATGGAATGTCCACAAATTGGGGATGCATGACACTAAGTCCCGTCATAAGCGGGAATGTTTTTAATTTATTTTACGGAATGGTATACGATCATCACAGCATCGTCAACAAAGATGGGGAGCGCGTGTGTACTGAAGGATTGGCGTGTTATCGCAGTGCATATCTTGTTACTGTGGCAGCGTGTGTGCTTGGACTTGCTATAAGCTTGTGGAGTATTAGGTATACCCACATTGCCCGCATACAAGAAGAGAAGCTGAGAGAGTTGGAGGAGCGGGAAGAATGATTACTTTCGCTCCTTATGAAATGGCATGCGGGTTTTCAACGATTTAGAAATTGATTTACGGGAAGTAGGCATAGACTTGGTTGAAGGGCGTTACTAGACGAGATAGAGTTTTCTTTGGACCTTGTTTCAAAGCGTAAGCTACCTACAAACGATACCATTGCTTTTTTTACTTGATAGCTTGGCCGAATCTCTGTTTGCGTTACAAATCCTCACCAGATCAAGTCGCCCTTAGCATTTCACTTGCCTAGCCTCATTAGCCACCTATTCTCCCTAGGCGAGTGCCCCCTATCGTTGTCCTCCAGACGGACGCGATCAACAAATCTGCGCAAGGCGGTCGTCGCAAGAATTGCGAGAACGAGATCCCAGTAGGTCATGTATTTGTAAGAGTTTTCTTTTGTTTTTCAAAACAGCCTGGAGAATAGGCTGCCACTACCAGCCGTAACTCTCAGAGCAACGAGGGTGCTCTCGCGTGCCGCTCAGAACAGTACTCGACGCTGAGTTGACTTAATCTGAACCTCACCACATGGCAGAATACTTCTCCCCCTCTTACACCCGTCCCAACTCAAAGCGCAAACGCAATTCCCAATTACCACATCGGCATAGTAACCGTATTCCCATAATCAATCTTATCCTCCGTGCTCTCAATCCTCTCCCCAGCCGTCCCAAACAGCCTATCCCAAACCCTAGTCTGCTTCCCATAATTCCCGCTCTTCTTCCAGCCCCTTCTATGATGCAAATCATGGTCCTCAATCACCAAATCCAGCCCCCACATCCTCAGCAGCCAGTGCAGCGGACTCGGCGGCGTCGAATACAAGCGTAGTCCACTATGTCCGGCCAGTTCCGTATATATCACGTATTGCTGACATACCCACCACTCGTAGAACCCCATCGGCATGCCGAGAGCCCGCATGCTGAAGTACGCGAGCAGTGGGATCCCGGCTATGTCGAAGAACTCTTGCTCATGGTCTGCGTACAACGTGAGCAGGGAGTTCGGGTGTTTGGTTAGATGGTGCGTGCGGTGGTATTTCCACAATCCCTCTACCTCGTGCATAAGTCTATGGTACCAGTAAAACCAGAAATCGAGCACGATTTGGTACAGTGCTATCTCTAAAGGCAGGAATAGCCAGTTTATCGATGAGGGGCCGAGAGCGGTATGGTAGCTGAGGACGATGGTGAAGAGCGGCCGGATGGCGGCGGTGCTGGTTAGGGAGCGCAGGATTTTCAGGACGCTGTGGTCGGGGACTTGGTCGCGGGGATGAGCGTCGCCGTCTAGGAACCCGTAGATGTGACCTAGACGACGCAGTACGCGGAGTTCTTTTATGGCGATAGCTTTTAGGGCGAAATTGTAGAAGAAAAACGCCGCTATCGGTGAGAAATTATGGCCTGTATAGTAGATATAGATTTGTTGCACGGCAAGTGGGATGAAGGCGTGGACGAGGACCCAGCGCTGGTGGCTCCAATTGGGAACAAAGGGGATCTTGTCGTCTTTGCTGTGCACTGGGATGGGTTGGCCGATGGTGGTAGGGTGGATTCCGAGGACTTCGTACGTCCAGTGATGGATTTTCCATTCGCTTTTGGAGCCTTCGCGCCAAGTGGATGACATGGAGTCTTTGGAGTTACGGGTTGCTTGCATGATGGCTATTTTATATTGGGACTAAGAAAAATGGGTTTAATAGACAGTGGGTGTGAAACACAAAGTACAGTATGAATCATATATGTAAAACACTTCCGTTCCATTAAAACTTTAAATCTTTAACACATGGAAATAGCAGTAATTATTCCTCGGCATCCACCCCCGCACTACTTGTACAACTCTCACATTGGCAAAGATTGTCAACGTAAGCAAGCTAAAAGCGATCAACAAGTGATTGGATAAAGGACCGTCATTCCAGCCAATTTAAGGCAGAAGCTTTTGCAGCTTTGAAGACATACGCAATTGCAATCCAACTATGTGCAGACATACGCAACGCGGCAACCATTTCTACTCCTTTGGGAAACCAATATTAGAGTTAAAATATCTCGCCCAAGCCTTTTCCAACGGGTTCGGCGTGGAGTGGGTCTTTGCCGAGGCGGGGGGTTACGCTGCCCCGCATTTTGACGGATAGGACGGGCTCCCCTTTTCTACATCTCGTCTAGGTAGTTCGAGGTAACCGTTTTCGAAGGATACGTATACTCGGTAACAACTTTGGTATCATTTCTGTGCCACCGCCACATTTACAGCCTTACCAGGGTAAGGTAGTACATGGATAGTTAGGCACATGTATAATACACCTTCCTTGGTACTGTACAAGACGGAATAGGCAAAGAGAACACAATCGCGGGGCAGATATAACACTCACAAATAAGTGACCCTCAAACCACAAATACATACAATACCTTACATACAACAAACTTCAACCTACCCATTCAAACACTCAAAATGAATGCTATCACCCAAGCCATCGTGAACAACTCAACCCTAGAAATAACATCCATCAAAATCACAGACGCAACCAAAACTTCCTTCATCATGTCACTGGTGTGTAAAGTAGCCAACACAGGTCCAATCAGCGCAACCATGACCCCCATGACCCTTTCCATGAGCGGAAACGCTGGATGTTTCGGTACCCTAAACCTCCCCGAGATAAAAACCAGCTCGGCAGGGACAACAATCACGGTTGATGAGCAGAGAATTGAGATTGTGGATACGGATGCTTTTGTGGCTTTTAATAAATCTAGTATGTATAATTTGTTTAATTACTATATCGTATCATATCATATTACATCACATCACATCCCCAATGAAAACTTAATGTATTTTTATGTTCAAATGCCTCATCTCGATGAGATGCACGTTGAAGTATTCCAAGCTAATACAGTATCATCCATCTAGTTATGAGCGACTCCTCACTAACCCTACATCTCACAAACGGGTCCTCGACCATCAAAGCACTATTCCTCTCTTCCAAAATAACATACGCGAAAGACGTTCTCCTAACCGGTATGTCCGGTCCCCTCACAACCATGCTCTCCACCACCATTTCCCCAGCAGGCACATTCACAAACACAATGCAAGTGCAAAACCCCTCACCCCTAGAAATCGACCTCGGGACCCTGAAGCAAGAACTCCGGAATGCGAAGGGTGAGAAAATAGCAGTGCAGAGGGGAAAGTGTATCTGGGGCGAGGGGAAACGAGGTTTGTTATGCAGGGGGAGGTTA
>QGMJ01000292.1:0-36184 GCA_007821545.1 Lachnellula subtilissima
GCAGCACGCCCTCACAATCCAAACCCCTCCTCTCATCCGCCAAACTATCGCTCCTCAAACTCTCCGCCCTCACCCCCCTTCCCAACACCCCCCAAACCCACCTACTACTCGCACGAGAAGTCTTCGAAGCCGGCGCCCTATTATCCATTCGCGCAAAAGACACCGAGTCGTTCACACGCTACGTGCACCTCCTCACACCCTTCTACGAACTCCCCGCGGACCGTCTACCAGCAACCAAGAGCGAACGGAGTAAGATTACAGGCCTGTATCTGTTGCTACTTCTGACGTTGGGGAATTATGGAGGTTTCCATACTGAGCTTGAGGGCTTGGAGTTGAGGAAAGAAGGCGGACGGGTTGAGGATGATAGATTCTTGGGGTATCCAATTAAGCTAGAGAGGTGGTTGATGGAGGGAAGCTATGATCTTGTGTGGAAGGCCATGGCGAGTCGGGAGGTGCCGAGTGAGGAGTATGGTATTTTCTCTGAGGTGCGTATCTTTCCCCCATTTCAGTTCTGCACTCTTACTGCATTTGGGAGAATAAGAGTTAACAAGGTAAATATAGATCTTAATCAACCAAATCCGCCGCGAGATCGCCTCCTGCAGTGAAGTCGCCTACCCATCCCTCCCCATCTCGTCTACCAAAAACCTGCTTTTCCTCGACAGCGAAGGCGCAGTTGTCTCGTTCGCACAGCATCGTGGATGGCTCATCAAGGACGGCCGGATATACTTCCCCACCCAGAGCTTAAAGGCCGGTGTTGATTTGGAAAGTAATCAGAAGGAGGTTAGTCGGTTGACCATTGAGAATACGCTGGGCTATGCGCGAGAGTTGGAGACGATTGTATGAGGAGACTAGGTTGCAGCGGAACGAAAAGGTCATGACCTGGCTTATCACAAGACGATGATTTATCACACACAAACATGTACTTTAGAACAGGCGCTTAGGCGTACGTAACGACGCAAATCAAGACTGGACTTTAATATGATATGATTTCCGTCTACTCACATCAACGAAGCTACTAACATTCATCTCATACTCCCTACATGCAACGAGGCGTAAGCAGCCGTGTATGACCGTCTACTTTTTTCCTAACTCCATTTTCGTTCCAAAAATCCCGCTCTCATGCAACAAGCTTCAATCCACTACCGTTCTTTCCAACTTCACAGACGCCGCAGACTGCACATACTGTTCCCTTGTACTTGGAATGGTACTTGCTTCCGTCGAAAGCACATACTTCAAACGCGGACCCAGAGTAGATGGGTGTGTATGAACCAGCGCAGATGTCGAACTCGGCGAACTGATCAAATTCAATCTCATTTGCGTCATTAGGGTTTCGTTCACATTGAGCTTTCGTTTTCCGTGCCTAGGACATTAATTAGTAAGGGACCACATGATATGATGGATCGAAAACTCACATTATCGAGCATCTTAGTTGCCCCGCCATTGGCCAACATTCTGTTCGCAAAGCTCAACGCCGAGTTGAAGTTCTTGCTGGTGTAAGCCAGTTTCATCGCGCTCACTAACGCAATCTGTCTATGTGGAACCTCGAGCTTGGGGATTGTGAAGTATGCGGAGAGTTCAAGACTACGCTTGAGCTTCTCGGGTGATTTGGCGATTTCTTCTGCGCTACCAAGCTTTCGGCGTGATAGCTCAATGTTCATAGCAATACTATATTCGCTTGCGGATGCAATGAGCTTTCTAGCTTCTTCAACTTCTGAAGCTGTTGAAACCGCGTTTACCAGAAGAGCGTGGAGGATACCTTTGAAGATACGAGCACCGTCTTCAAGTTTGTTGGTCCGCATAGCGTCATAACCCTTTTGAAGATCATTTGTTGCCAGGGACTCGATATCTCGGGGGATGATGGGGAGGACTTTTCGAGGATCAGTTTCGTCAGCTGTTCGGCGGACATAGTTGATGAGAGGAGGTAGACCAGTAGAAGCTGGGAGATAGGTCTTCGAAGCTTGGTAGATCTCCAAGAATCGAGGCTTCAAGGGTTCGAAGTTAACCGCACCGAGTTGTCGATTGAGCAACTGCATGGCGGTCTCAAAAGAGCCTCCGGCCACGTGATCAGCAGCCAAGGGGGAATTGCGGGCCCATAAATCTGCTTCACTGCTCCCGGCACCAGCTTCAGCACTGTCCACGTTGACGAAATCGCTCTCCACTTCTGGAACAATATCATCACCCATATCCCAGCCAGCAGCGTCCTCGTCATCGTCCGCATCAATGAGGTTGCCGTTTCTCTTCGCCCCATCATCCTCTCCTGCCTCATCAAAGCCAAATCCATTCGACGTTGCAGCTGGCTCATCTTCTAGCGACAGGCCCTCGACTTGGCCAAGCAGAGCCTTCTCGAAGAATGATTGAGAGGTGGCCTTGGTTGGCCAATTAGCCTTGAATGTAGGCACGATTGGTTTGGGTGGAGATAGGGGAGTGCCAATAGTTGGGAGAGTGATCTGTTCTTCGGTGAGACCGGTCACCTCAAGAATAGATTCGCACTCTTCTTCCAAGCCGTGAGATTTGGCTGTCATGTATGCAAGAGGATCTAGCGTAGATTAGCAATTTGTTTCGATTTATACTGATTCAAGGACGTACATAGGTCAATCTCTTTGAACATTTGTATCCGATCATTAACACCCCCGAGATACAAAGCATTCTGGAACCGAGCAGTGAATTCGCCACGGTGCTCGGCAATCTTGGCCATTCGGGTGAGCTTTGCCTCATCACCTGTAGAAAGATACAGGAATGACAGCTTGTCGAACTGCCTTAATTTCTGATACGCCATTTCAACGATTTGATGATTGCCATGGGCAAGGGCTTCTGTTGTTAACCGCGACCAGAGCTTGGGTCTGTCCAGCTGCTTTGCCATCTCAACAGCAACTTCCAAGTTGCCGCACTCAATAGCAAGTTCGAACCGAGTTTGGGGATCTTGGACGAACTGGAGTGCAATTTCAGGGTATCCCTTCTTCTGCAGGTATGAGATAATGCTTTGACCAACAAGACTTGAGTTCTTGATGATTTGCAGCATTTCCTCGTAATTTCGCTTGACTAATGCGAGCTTGAATCGATACTCAGTTGGGTCAATGTTCAATAGCTTTGGTTTGGCGTTTCGGTCCAGACAGTAAACACTGCGAGCCTTCACACGCACGAGGTAGACTGTTTGGTCGAGGGTTCGGACAATGCCGTTGTCTCCATTCAACAGGGTATATTTGATGTGGTTGAGGGTGGAGTAGAGAAGAACACCTGCATCATCCCATGTCGCGCTCTTGATTCGAATCGTCTCGTGCAGAGTGCTGACTTGTTCCAAGGTCTTGGTAACAATAGTGACATTGTGCTTGCTCAGAAGTGCCGCGTACAGTCCATCATTCGACCAGACAACATACTTTACTCCGCTCACAGCCAATTCTGCTGTGCTCTTCTTCTGCTGAATATCGTACAAGTAGACTGTGGTTGGGGTTATCAGAAGCAGGTTTCCGGTCCCGCCAAAGTAAATATCAGTGGTTCCAGTTGGTGGTTTAATGGTTTTCGTGGTTGAGTTAGATAGGTCCTTGATATCAATCTGCTGGGTCGAAGCATTGAAAACTGCGAAACGGTTTCGTGCTACAAATTGCGCTGAAGTTCCCTGGCCGCGCTTGGTATCAGTTGCATCGACAGAGCCTGAACCGTCCCTCGGGAGGTTTATGAGTTCGTAGGATCCGCCATCTGCAGGAGATGTAACCAAAATAGCTCTTTCCGCTGGATTATATGAAAGAGATCGCGGTGGGACCCAGGGGCTACCAAGCTTCTTCAGGGTCAACAAAGTTGGGCTCTCAACGTTCTTTTGGAAATCGTATGATCGGACGTGCTTGTCCTTGGTAATGAAAAAGAGGTTGTTCTGGTAAAAGGCAGATGCAGGTCTTTCCCGCTCAAGCTTAAAGACCATTACACCATTATCGTGTCCAGCCGCAAAAAGATTGATCTCAGGATGAGCAGCAATAACCCAGAATCGATCGTTTTCCCGCTTGAAAGACTGTACCGAAGTGCGCTTGTTGAGGTCCCACACTCGGATTGTCTTGTCTTCACCCACAGACAAAATCAGGTCTTGGTGGGGATGGAACAGACATCCTGAAGCATTCTGAAAATGGCCTCGACATGTATCAACTTCCCAAGCCTTGGTTTCGCTCATTCTCCAGAGTTTCACGAGCCTATCGTCACCCGCAGAAACGATGAGCGGTAATGTGGGATGGAATGCAACCCAGTTTACACCCCTGTCGTGCCCCTCCAGCACAAATTTGACTACAGCATCCGTATTACCAAACATATCCGCTTGATTCTGATTCGCTCGAGACATTTGATCTTCGAAGGTCATTGAGGTGGGAGCTGAGTGCTTCTTTCGTAGGCCGGAAATATCCCAAACTCGGACGGACTGATCTAGGGAGGCAGAAACTACCAAATCGTCTTTAGGATGGAATTGCGCACACATGGTATAATGGTTGTGGCCGGTCATAGTGCAAACTAGGTACATTTATCAGTATGGTTCTCGTGCCCTCAAACTGGCCCTTGAAACTCACTCAGTGATCTGTTCTGCCAGTTCCAAATCCGAATTGTCTGATCATCGGAACTGGAAATAATCCAAGGAAGCTCGTGGTGAAAGAAAACTGTGCGAACATAATCCAAATGGCCATTCAACGTGAATAGACATCTGCGAGTCTGATACGACCAGACTTTGATCTTGTAGTCGTCCCCGCCAGAAACGAAGAGGGGTTGTGTTTTGTGGAAGTCGATTCCTCGGACCGGGCCATCATGCTCCTCGAAACGGTCAATTAGAGTTCCCATACGGTAGTCCCAGAGCTGGATCGTCGACGAGTGGAGAGAAACAAGAATCCATGGTCTGGAGAGGGTGAGTTAGGGACGCGCAAAGGGGGTGGGCTGAATATACCGTTTGGGATGGAAAGCAATTCCCTTAGCCCTCGAGGATTTCGACTCGAACTATGATGTTTGTTAGATACGCTCTAACTAGCCTCTGCCATCTTGTATTTGCGCCCATACCTTCGTAAGCATATTTGGGGTGGAGGATGCCATCTTGACCGACGCTGGGAGAATCGAGGAAGCTTATGCTCCACACATGAATGGCAGGGCAGCTGCAGATCTCCCTTCAAGACGAAGCCGCTCCAGAAGTGAGAATTAGTACGAAGGTCGAGAGTCGAGGATTGAGTGTTGGTGTAAAGTAATAATCGAGGGCTCCCAAGGTGGATTCCGTGGATTTGTGTGATGGGGGAAACTGCGACGTTGCGATTTGTGGTCGCTCCTGCCTCAATTCCAAGGCATCTATGCGTCCACTTAAGGGGAAGCTCACCCTGGGGACAGTTTGGCAAGGTGGCCCTAAGCTACCTAAAGTAGAACATCACTTGTACTTCAGCCTTATCCTTTTGCTTTACTTTTCTAGAGCTCCTGTAAAATAGAATGCAATGTTCTCGGCTTTTTCTATCTTGACTAGGCATTAATTGACTTCCATCCGCTGGCGGACAGCAACGCGCTCCTTGGGAATTATCTGTCTCGGGTCTTTAACAGCTTTAGGAACACACTCGGTCCGTTCCATAGAAATTGATAATACGATCAACAATGACAATGGGAGCATTTAGCTTGCCGTGGGGCCTCACAGGGGCTCTACTGGCAACTACATATCTTCATTCTATATGCGCCTCTGCCGGTCCTTCAATAAATGTTGGGTTAAAAGCGTCTTTCTCTTCAGCGCCCTACCTCCTCGAATTGCTGTAGGACAACATCCCACCAAACTTAGATTGTAATTCACTGACAATTGCGCAGGGAAACTGCAGCAGACGAGAACACAACGTCTTATTACCCACTCCTCGATCGAATTGCAGACGGTCACTTCGCGAAGGCGTCTACGGACAAACAGCTCTACGAACAATTCATGGAGGTGTTGAAGGAGGACGGCCATATTACGGACTTGGAAACACTGGCTTCCTATAAATTTGCGTTGTCTATGCGAACATCTGCTCCTCGAATTGAAGCACATTACCAGTATTACCATACTGCGGCCGAAGCCTCTTTACAGGCCAAGGAGGAGACCTCTTGTCCGACATGGGTCTTATTTAATGGAAAACAGTATTGCTCACCAGCTTTAGATGCGCCTCACGGAGATATCAATGGAGATTTGTAAGCATTCTTTTTGCAGGAGAGGGTTTAGGAGCTGATATTTCCCATAGACAAACCCAAGAACTCCAATTTGATCGCATTCTGGGCAATCCTACAGCACCCCCTTCTATTTTGTACGCCGACATAACATCTTCCACATTTGGGCAATTCCACAAGACTTTAGTTAAGACGGCTCGAGAGGGTAAAACCTCCTACCGTGTACGCCATAGGAAAGCTATTTCAGCAGAATCGAAGCCTCTCCTGGTCCCAGGATACGGTGTAGAGCTGGCTTTGAAACGTACAGACTACATCGTTATTGACGATCGGGAGGATGGCGACAGTAAATCAATCGAGCAACCCTCCGAGAAGGAGGTGAAGTTTGAAGACGAGGAACTAGCAGATTTAAAACCCTTGTCCTCTTCGGAACTCTTTTCACTCGGTCTGAAAGCGTCCAGTTTCATTATGCAGAGTGAAAATCCACTCGAGACCCTTGTAAAACTTTCACAGGACTTCCCAAAATACTCCAGTGCTATAGCTTCACACAATGCCAGCAAAGAATTTGTTAGGGAACATGACTACAACCGGGCTCAGTTGGTTCCGGGAGGGTACAATGTTTGGTGGATGAACGGGGTTCAAGTCATTGAGCGAGAGATCGAAGCGTTAAGCATACTTGAACTTTTACGCGCTGAACGGAAGCTCATCAACGGTGTTCGTGAGCTTGGCTTAACTGGACAAGAAGCAATTCAACTTTTGTCTCATCAAGATATAGCAACTGTGCAAGCTGAAGGCGAGCTCCAGAGATTTGACTGGAGGGATGATATCGAAGGTGGAAATGTCATCATTTGGATGAACGACATTGAAAAAGACAAGCGGTACGGAGAATGGCCAACATCTGTCCAAGCTGTAAGTACTCGAATCTTAGAAGAAGCACGTTGCTGATACCTCATCTAGATGCTGCAACGAACCTACCCCGGTCAACTTCCGTCGGTCCGAAAGGATTGTTTTTACCTAGTCCTACCGATAGACTTCTCAAACCCTGAAGACGTCCTCATCGTAGTAGAGACGCTTCAGAGTTTTGTCAAGAGAAAGCTTACTATTAGAATTGGCCTTGTACCAATCAGTAGCACGATTCAATCCTTGGAACAAGCTCGAGTCGTATACCATTTGCTTGACACTTACAGTCTTTCGACAGTCATATCGTATCTTGAGCGTTCCTACACTGCTGGTAAAGTCACAGCCCCCAGCAAATCAATATTTGAGGCAACCGTGGAAGGGAAAACCCCTAAAGGAGAAAAGGTTTCCCGAGAGATTTATGAGGTCCTCAAGTCTAATGACTACCAAGACAAAGTTGAAGCCTCACAGAGATGGATCCACAGGCTCTCAGCCGACAGTAAAGTTCCACCTATGTTTGTCGACGGAGTTGCGTTACCACGTGACGAAAACTGGCTTCAATCAATGAGCAAAAGAGTCACGGCCGACTTGCAATCTATTCAACAGGGCATCTTCGACGAGTCACTCTCAGACGAAACATGGCTTCCAACGTACTTTCTGTTCCAAGCAGCGAAGAAGAGAAACTCACTCGTCATCCCCGAAGATGAAAAAAGCCTAAGAGTGTTCAATGTCAACAAAATCGTGGGCGAAAATCAAGACCTTTTTAGCACACTACCTCACGTCAAAGCCGATCCCTCGTCTGAGAAGGCCGATTGGGCTCACATGATGTTGTTCACGGACTTGGAAGCTGAAGAAGGCGCAAAATTTCTTGCTACAGCAGCGGTCTTCCGGGAGGCAAACCCAGGTGTGGAACTAGTTATAGTGCACAATTCGGCTTCGGATTCTGTCAACTCCGGTTTGAGCGCGGATCTGTTTGCTCGTAGTCAGCATGGCGTAGAGAAGGGACCTCTAAGTGTCAACGACTTGACTAAGCTCCTCTCCTCTGAAGAATCAGCTCAGGGAACGAACAAAGACGATGTAACTCGTTATTGGCATGGCGCGGAGTTATTGGCCAAGTCTATTGCACTGACGTCTGGCCAAACTGCTATTCTTCTCAACGGCCGGCTTGTCGGACCAATTCCAAGTCCAGCTGAATTTGACCTGGAAGATTTTGAGCAGCTGTTATCTTACGAGCGCAACAATCGTATCGTACCAGCATATACTGCTCTGGAAGCACTAGGCCTATCGGACAAAATCGCTGACCCGCTTGCTGCCGCGAAAGTGTCGTCTATTGTAGCAATCTCGACAATTGATGACAAACCTGCCGGTATGTTTGAACAGGCATCCACTCTCAGAATGAACAAGTTCGATGTCTGGAACTCCTCCCATACAGCTATTGAGGTTGGCGATGCCACTACTGCTAGCATCCAAATGACTGTGCTTGTGGATCCGGCCAGTGAGCATGGCCAGAAGTGGGTGCCGCTACTGAAGGCCATTTCTGAGCTCGATGGCGTCTACCTGAAGCTCTTCCTCAACCCTAAAGAAAGGCTTCAAGAGCTTCCTGTAAAGCGATTCTATAGATACGTCATCGACTCAAAGCCAACTTTCGACGATGATGGAGCACTCAAAGATCTCAGTGCTACTTTCACGGGCGTTCCTCAAGAGGCATTGTTGAATTTGGGTATGGATGTCCCTCCTGCATGGCTTGTGGCGCCAAAGGTCTCAGTTCATGATTTGGACAATATCAAGCTCAGTTCTATCAAGACCAATGTCGACGCACTCTACGAGCTAGAGCATATTCTCATTGAGGGTCACTCGCGTGAAATTCCAGGTGGCGCACCTCCACGTGGTGCACAGCTTGTTTTAGGCACTGAAAGAGATCCACATTTCGCTGATACGATTATCATGGCAAACCTGGGGTACTTCCAGTTTAAGGCCAACCCAGGTTTCTATAAGATTGACCTCCAGCAGGGCAGATCATCGGAGATCTTCAAGATAGACAGTGTTGGGGCTCAAGGATGGAGTCCAGTTCCTGGCGATAACACGACGGAAGTTGTATTGATGAGCTTCCAAGGAACCACTTTATACCCACGTCTCTCACGCAAGCCGGGCATGAAGACGGAAGATGTGCTGGAAGCAAAGTCAGAATCCAAGTCAAACATCGTGTCCCAAGGTTTCAAATTCGCTCAGGGTATTCTTGGCAAGGGCAAGCCGGTAGTGGAGATGGAAGCACAGGCTGACATCAACATTTTCTCCGTCGCAAGTGGTCACCTTTACGAGCGCATGCTGAACATCATGATGGTTAGCGTCATGAAGCACACCAAGCACACCGTCAAGTTCTGGTTCATTGAACAATTCCTCTCCCCCTCATTCAAAGATTTCATTCCTTACCTAGCCGCCGAATACGGGTTCAAATATGAAATGGTAACCTACAAATGGCCTCACTGGCTACGCTCGCAAACCGAAAAGCAGCGCGAGATCTGGGGCTACAAGATCCTTTTCCTCGACGTCCTGTTCCCGCTTTCCCTCGACAAGGTCATCTTTGTCGATGCGGATCAAATCGTACGAACAGACATGATCGAGCTCGTGAATCACGATCTAAAAGGCGCTCCTTACGGCTTCACGCCTATGTGCGACAGCAGGACCGAAATGGAAGGCTTCCGCTTCTGGAAACAAGGCTACTGGGAACGCTTCTTAGCAGGCCTACCCTACCACATCAGTGCCCTTTATGTCGTCGATCTCCATCGATTCCGCCAAATCGCCGCAGGAGACCGTCTGCGCCAGCAATACCACCAACTCTCCGCCGATCCCAATAGTTTGTCCAACCTCGACCAAGACCTACCGAATCACATGCAAAATATCCTCAAGATTCACAGTCTGCCCCAGGAATGGCTATGGTGCGAGACGTGGTGCAGTGACGAGAGTCTGAAGGATGCGAAGACGATTGATCTGTGCAATAATCCGCAGACGAAGGAACCGAAGTTGGATCGCGCCAGGAGACAGGTGCCCGAGTGGACGGTGTATGACGATGAGATCGCAGCGGTTGATAGACGGCGGAAAGGTCTGAATGGGAATGGAGAGAAAAAAGAACGAGAAGAGTAGAACGCTAGAAGAAGAGCCGGTTGCAACGAGTAAGAAGGATGAGTTGTAGATCAGATAGGGTTTGGGTAATCAGTGTATAGTGTATTAGAATAGCCAATTTGTTCCTAGATGCTTCCTTTATGCTGCTCTTCCATCTTTGAGTGCATGTTTTCTTGGCCAAGTATCTGTCACTGCCACTGCCTTTGCACGTTGCTTTTTTTCAAATCGTAGAGAGCTGCTCAGTTTCTCTTTGCCGTCCCAAAGGCTTTAACTAGAGATGCTCGATGACCTGAGCATACGAACATATCTACAGTACATCGTCCCCCAATACGAAGATATACATAGCCTAGGACATGCCTCTCCTTAATGATTGCAAGCATAGATACATCTAAATCGGATTTCGGGCTGCGCTTGTCACAACTGATCGCCATTAGGCAAGTCACGTTTTCTTCAGAAATATATCTACTTTTCAGGTCATGTGCCCCGCCACTTGACCGCTACGTGTATTAAATAAAGGTTCTATATACTTCTTATTGGTATCAACGAACTAGACTCAAGCCGCAGGTCTTCCTTGGCCATAAGAATTCAAGATTAAATACAAGCATGATTTTGAGAAGGCTGCAACTGTTACAAGATATCGAAGAAGCTTGTCTAGACTGTAAAAATACATGCACAAACAGCGCAAAGTTATGTCAAAGTGGACCTGAAGGGGGGTAAACCACGTGATTAGTACTCATTCCAGGCACTTCAAATAGATTGAACAAATTAGCTGAAGACTAGGAACTTATAGCCACTTTGAGTGTTTCAAGGTACCCCTCGGTTAAACACAAAAAATGATTGGTCTATGAAAAGGTGGAGTGGCCAAGTGATCTCAAACTGGTTTTCAGAGGCAGAGACGAAAATCAAGAACCTTGGCCGCGATCTAACGCCTATGTTAAAAGTAACGCAGGGTTTCACCCTTCTTTGTTCATTTATCATAACAGAGCTACACGATTGCTTGACTGTTAAAAGCAAGGGGAACAGACTGCGTACACAATCCTAACAGTCGCATTAATTGTAACAATTAACCTGTCAAAACAACGAACTCCTTTGTTAATAGGTCTTCTCTATTTTGAATGTTCCTATATAAGGAAGGACATCCCTTCTCTTTATCTTAAACATTAAAAGAAGCCAAACCGCTCCACAAATTAGCTCCCTCTCCCTCCTTCGACAACTTGTACTTGAAATCATTCGAGCATTAACCATCCGCTAGGATGTCGCAAGAAATCATATCCCAAAGACAAGCACCCGAGTTGCCTCCCGAAATACGTACGATGATCTTCGACAATGTCTTGAGCTTCCACCTCGGATCCACCAAAAAGAAAACAAAGAAAGCACGCTGGACCGAGATTGCCAATGAACTCCGCTCATTATGCCTTGTGTCCAAGAGGACACGCATCGAAGCGCAAGAAGTTTTCTTCGGACAGGCAACCTGGAATATCAAGATTGATGTTCACGGACCGCCCGAAAACCTGAGAATTTCTGCGGGCTTCTTGTATTCGAGATGTGAGTCTTTAAGTTGGGAGATTCTCGGTCGTTTCCGAGACCTCCATCTAATGTTTACTGAGTGTGATGATATTGACGCTGTGCAGAAAACAATGGACGCTATCACTGTAAGACTGCAGGGCGTAGAATTTCGCAGACTGAATCTCTATTGGGATGCGGATCGACATGGTGTGCCTCTAATGTCATCACGTTGGCGCCAGCTGGCAATTCAGATGATATCCTTAGCTTCAAAGGGACGAGAGAATCAACGTCGCATTGTTTGTGAAGAGGTAACTGCAGGACTTGCTTCGCGAATCTCCTAGGTGCGTAATCCTGCCTTTCTTTTCTCGAGAGAGTGAGTCTAGAGACAAACACGTACACAAGCTCATGAGCCGTGTTCTTGACCCCTTCTAAACGAGATAGGTGCTACAGAAACATACCTTAGGCCCAGATTAGCAAATACAATTAGACAAAGTTTGACCATCTTAACCACAGAATACATTTGCCAATGATTAGCTATTATCTAACTTATACCATAATTTGAGACTATAATCTGCCATGGTTGAGCAGTCCCAAGATCGTGGATTAACGTCCAAGGAGATAGCTTCCCTTTCTCAACTGGCAATTTCTAGCTCGTTGCCTCCTACCCCGCAATTCTAAGGGACCTCCTTCCCAATCCGAAGTGAGGAATTACTGAGGACAGTTTCGGTAAGCTGAAAATTCGGCATGTTAATCTATAGTGCTAGGCGGAGTGGGACTTCAAAAGTCGGTGACATTGAGTGCCGTCTTTTTATGTCTGACAGTTTATTATGTACAGATAATAAATAGCGAATTCGGGGAGAGACACAGTCATAAAAGCGTTTAGATTTATTCCCCATCAATCATACTTATAGTTCCTTAATTGTGAACATGCGAAGGCTCATCCCTAATAGCTGCCCACAAATCCTCAAAAACCTTCGCCAGCCTTTCATCCAAAGGCCCTTTCCCACAAGCCGTTAAACTCGCATCAATCTGCCCTGTATTACTTGCGCCCAAAATAACCCCATCCTGCTCACCCAACGGACTATGATGTAAAAGCCACCTCATCGTACCCTCCATAACCGTAATCCCCTCTTCATTAAAGCTGCTCTTCAACACTGCCAATACATCAAGAGTCGGATTCTTGAGATACATATCCCCAAAGACCTTCATAGCATCGAATCGCGTGCCCGGGGCTGGTTTCATGACATCGTCGATTTTCTTGGCAAGCATACCGCCGGCTAAAGGGCTGAACGCGTAGAAGTTCATGTTGAGTTTTCGGAGGAGTGGCAATAAGGAGACCTCAGCGCTTCGCTGGACGGGGTTGTAGGCTCCTTGGTAGATTGAAGGGGTGGCATACTGTTCTTGCGTGTAGATGTCGTGGATCTTCTGGACTTCGGCAGGTGAGATGTTGCTTACGCCGAACTTGGCGAATTTGCCCTCTGAGTACAGCTTTCCGATTGCTCGGCACTGCTCTTCTAGTGGTGTTTCATGGTCAGGGCCGTGTAGATAGTCTTGCAGAGTTAGTGGTTGGTGCTGATAAAGTGATGAGAATGAGGCGCCCACAGATATCAACCTTATTTCGACCCAAGGCCTTCAAACTCGCATTACAATTCGCAATGATCTTCTCCTCAGCAAGACTCTTCGGCGAAAAGGCCGGCGCTTTCGTCGAAATAGCGAACTGCTTGTAAGCCTGTGCTTCTCCTAGCAGCTCCTCGGATCTACCTCCGGCATACACTCTAGCCGTATCTAAGTCTTTGATACCATAAATTTTCACGCACTTGAGGAACTATTGGGCTTGGGGCTTAGAGGCCATAGATGAAGAGCCGCCGCCAGCCGATGACCCCATCATTCCTACGATGACTTTAACCATTTTGCGAAACCTGAGGGGTGAGGTGAAATAGAAAGAAGTATTTGGGCCAGGTGGACGACTTGATGGCTTGGATGGTATCATATAAATATGAAGAGTTTTGGATTAAATCTGTTATGGTTGGAGGTCCCCAGGTATTTATGCTACCTGCTAAACGGGATCTATTATGTCAGCGGCTACCCCGTAGCTTCAGCTCTAATACTGCGAACTACCTACTTAGAGAGGTATTTACCAATCAGAGCTTCTGACCAAGAGCGTCTACCATTGACAGGGCACAAGTAGTGGCTCAAGGAGAATTACGAAAAGAGCCAAAATAGGAATAAACATAAGCGCGTGGGTTGCGAACGCCTCGGCATGCGACATCGATCGCGACTGGAGGGTTGGAATCAGATCCTGATTCTAGCTACAAATGATTAATCGTAGAAGCTCATACTACCTCCTATTAAATATTATTAACATAATATTTGATTGCTTGTATAGAAATACGGATTAGCAATGCGCAGCTGCAGATTAGTCGCAGAGCGAAACTTGTTATTGCTGTAAAAGCGGGGCACATGGTAAGCGAGGACAAAGGGGCTGGTGGGTGGCTTGTTCTGGACGACTGTGGATTCATTGTGCGACCGTCTTGCTTTCTTTGTAATCTAGATTAGCATGTCAGTGATCGAGACATTGGCATTGTTTGCCTATGTATTTTGAGACTTCGAAGGAAAGACATTGGAAAGCTGCGGCTATGATGGATCGCAGAGGGAAAGCAAAACATGGAGAGAAATATGCTAGGATCCTAGATCTAGTCAATTATTCGCAACAGCCACTTTTGAATCAGCACCTTTAAGATACTAATGGTTTACAAGGTACTTGATAGAGGGGGTTTGACTCTTGCTGGGAAGTAGCTTGAAAGTGTTTAGGGTCATTTAATGACGTGTTAACGACTCATTTCACTTACAAGTTGCAAGGTCAACACACGGTTTGCATTAGCAATGTAAGCAAACGCTTTTCGCTGCTTGAAAATAAGAACCTAATTACCTTGCCTTTTATAATACCAGTCTCTGCCCATGTTCTTCCGATATATGATATAGGAGACCAGACAAATATATGCGCATAGGGTGATATCCAAAACCACTATAGAACCGAACTCCCTAAGATGCTTTGAAATCATATGTCTTCCACCAGGATCCACAGCGGAAATGACAATCTGCTCGAATCAGCGCAGGGGCTCTTTCAACAGCTATAGAGTTACCCAGGGGACGTGTTTTATGTGAATAGGTTTCGGCCAACTGTATTAGGCATAGCAGTTACTGGGGAGATGCTAGCTCGTCGCATTAGCGGCTTTTCGCAGTTCGTTGGCAAGAGAACGATGCCATGAGAACGTTCGAGATACTCCGCCTGTTAACAGACTTTTCTTTAACATTAAGACTTTTCCTCAACCTCCAAACCTCAAACTTCTCAACAACAAACCAAACAATTCGTCCCCAGAATAACAAGTGAGTCCAGCATCTGACATATTGCACAAGGAGCGGAAATGCTTAGTCCCTAGATAGCCACGCTCAAGTGATCTCTAGAGGAAAAATTACGATTTCGCCCCCCAGCGAGTCACTCTCCCCATCCACATTTACTGACACTCCTGCTTCCTCTAGGATATCAAGCATCAAACTCACCCCAGCGAGAGCCTCATTCATGATGTCTAAGAAGCGCGAAAACGGCAAGAGCTCTGCTAAAGAGCAGAAGCCTCAGACAGACTCCGATAGCGATTGTAAGTACCGACAGCTCCCTAAGGTAATCCAGAGCCAAGATTGACAATTATCGCAGCCCCCTCTACAGGACAACGGCCTACAGCCAGTGGCAACCAAACAGGTTGGGCTCCCACTCATCCAGGAAATTCAATTACTGATAAATCAGAAGCCACCCCCAGAAGCAATCAGCGTCGTCCTGCCGCCCGTCGCGCTGGTGCGACTATCCAAGACGAAGAGCCCAAGCCCGGCCGGGGAGGGAAAGGAATTAAAGTAAGGCAATTGTTTATTAGCCTCCAAGCAAAGATTTGGCTAATATCGGCTTGTAGAATCCTCACAAAGCACCAATCGCTCCACCAAACACGGTATTCTTGTTGAAGCAAAATCCTTCCATCAACCCCAAACACAAATTCGTTCTTGGCAACCCTGAGCCTAAGAGACTTATGCTGGAGCTGTATGATACGATGGGTAGACGGGTTAGTCTTCTTTTCACGCCTTCCACTCAATTTCTTTTCGCATTTGTTAGGAGTTTACGGACATGTGAGGAGATGCTAGAACACTGACTCCTTATGTCTTGCTAGATCCCCCACCACTACACCGCGACCGGTCCTAGGAACTGGAACGATCAGCGCTTCATTAAAAAAATCAACTCATGGAGAGATCAAGCCATTCGACGACACTTCAAAGATGACCCAGAGCATGTGATAAAGAAGCGCGCAACTACACTTGGATGGAGAAGGAGTTCTTTGGACGCAAGCTCAGGCGGTATTTCCACAGAAAGAAGCTCATCCTAGAGAGCGGCGATAAGCCTGCTCCGGAGGACAAAAAGAAGGATACTCCGATATATGTCAAGAAGAATATTAGAGACCTTATGAAACTGGACACCGAGGACTGGAAGCAGTTGGCTAAGAAACACAATCGCTATTTTGCAGGAAAGAACGTCCCGATTGGCGAACCTCGGAAGGGCGGAGAGCCTACCAAGAAAGAGTTTGAGATTACGAACCGCAAGTACGTTAGTCTCAAGAACGTCTACTCCAGGGAACAGCAAGCTGCTATGATCGATGAGGTAGTAGACGGAAAATGCAACGAGGTTGGCGCGACCGATTCGGAGTCAATTGGAGAAGAGGATAATACCGCTGCCGATCGTGATTCGAATCAAGACTCTGATGGAGAAGACCATGGCCCTCAGGAGGAACCCGAAGATGAAATCTATAAAGGATACCATGGATTCAAGGAGGAATCTGATGATGAGGATGATGGCCGGCGCCTTGCTTCCAATACCACTGGTGGTATCCGTATCCCAGCCTACCGGTATTGAACGACGGCATAATATATGGTCGATTATTTGTCTGACTTAGTAAATGAATAAAGGGAAGGGCATACCATTTTAATACTTTATTAAGTATAAACAATGAAATAATATTAATGTTTGTATTATCAGCGTTATGATGATTTGATTCATTGATTGGCTGGAGGCTGTTATTGCTAAGATAATAGCCGCGCCGCACTCCTAATATATAAAGCTGATTAAGTATGCAATTGTACTCTATTGGTTTCAGGAAGTATTTATTAGAAGTTGTATAGATAATTTCAAATTATCCTCTGATCTCCCTAAATAATCTATAGATTAGACCAGCTTATAGAACAAGTCAAGTGCGTTAAATTACGTGATTTGGCATACACTATAGACTATGACTTAGGTACAATCTGACTCTACAAACCTCAAAAGCCAAACAACATCAACTGTTCTAGCAAAGTCGATATAGACAAATAGATTGTGGAAGCAGTAAATGGCCGCGAAGACTCATACACAGGTCTGTCCAACTTGAAGGTCTCCAAGCATAGAAGAAGTTCTACCTATGGCCTTGAGATTCTCGCCGACAATTCAGAAATATCTTTTTTTTTAGAATATATCCTGGCCTAAAGAATATCCTCTGAAACTCTTAGACAATGGAGCATAACCTGGCACTCAGATGAAACAGAGTGCCTGGTTGTTATGCCCTAAGACCTAAGCCCTAAGTCCTAAATTTCAATCACCTAATCTATATTGGAACGTTCTAGCCTCATTTACCAGGAAGAGCTCTATAGCCCTTTCTGTTTCTGGATGCATCGATGCACAGAACAGCCCAGCAACCCTGTTTGCATGCATTCATTTCGAGCTCTGCGCACTCTCTACTAGTGAGGGGTATGGGGGAACTATTGACCGACTCTCTGTTACTGGTGGACTATACCCATCACTCTTTATATGCGTGAATATGATTTGATCCTATGAACAGAAGACGATTTGAATAGCATCATTATTTCCGATATTGTGCCGTCATAATCAGCTCACTTTTGCTCTCTTTTGCACTGCCCAGGGGGCCAAGAGCTGTGTGAATATACACCCAGCGAGTGAGCTTCAAGAACGCCAATGGAATCTGGTTCTCAGGCTGCGCGCTATGCATATGGAGCATGAGTCTCTCTCAAAGTCTTTATAAAAGTGGCCCTCAGACACCCGTGAACTCTCTTTGCAACATCGAGAAAAGATCCCGACATAAAAGCAATTCTGCAACAGAGCATCCTCTCACAGCCAACAACAACAATTGTTCTTAATATCAAACAGGCTTTGATGAGACGCTTACCTTCTTCTGCCCGACAAGTCTTTGTTCTTCGTTGCCTCCCTTTCGCCAGCGCGGACATCTTCGTCTCTCTAGCAACACCTCTTGGCAATCGACGCGTCTCGAAATATCACCCAGGAGCTCTTTGCAGCCAGAGCGCTGTCCTGAACGAGACGAGTATCAGGTATCTCGACAATCCCTCTTAGCGAAACCACAAGAGACAAAGGGAAGGAAATCAATTCTCACAAAGGTAAGTTGCAATCACTCTCTACTGCACAGCTTCACTTCATCTCCTTGTGGCTACTGCTCCTAATAGCCTGCCTCGATCAAACTTGGGTTACAATTGAGGGCAGACTATTAAGAAAGCCCCAGTCGTCCCACCCGCACTCTGGAGCTGTGTTTGACGGCAACCTCTCTGGATGTTTCGCCCACTCCGAGACATTCTTCGAGCCTCGTCGAAACAAGTCTCGAAGGAAGTGGAAGGCCCAAATCCCATTTGCTCCCACTTTACAAATTGGCAAGCATAAAGGCACAAACTGACAATAGTTCCAGGAGCCATTGTTCTCAACCAAAGCCCTTCTCGAGAGCAAGAGCGAGCTTCATTGCCTTACAATACCCATCAACAAGCCTCCTCGACGACTACGTCGATAGCTCTATTTTTCACCCACTCGCCAAGTCTTCCTAAGTACGGAAAATAGTCAACTCGAAGCGAGTATATACCTGCTTTTCTCTCTGCTTTGCTCTCAGCCTCTCTCTCAGCCTCTCTCTAAGCCTCGGACCCCACTTTTACTAAAGTGAATCTATACTGACGTACAAATAGCGAGTGATTCCACTACTTCGAAAGACCGATCTACTATCTTCAAGCCAATACAACTGCTTCTCGGTGCATATTGTCACGACACATCCTCTCTTCCCTGAAAACTGACAACGTTGCCGGAATAACTCAACACCGAAAAAACGAGTGGTTATCTCAAAAGCACTTGACTTATTGCACACTCTACAGAGAATCTTCAAACAGTGGTAGGTTCCTTTCCCGTTTCAATTGCTTTTCCTCGTTGGAGGAGAGAACCTCGAAAGTGCTCCGAGGCTTCAGTCCTTTCCTCAATGGGACTCTCTTTAGCAAAGCATCACCTGCGAGATGCTTCGATGCAAAGTGGTGCAGAGTACTCTGTGGTTTTGAATCATTTCTTCCAGGAGAGATCACAGCTTGAAGCTCGTCAATTCCCGAGCCAGGTGGTGATATATCGTTCTTCCAAATTGCTTTAGTGCTCTTTGCCTTTTTTTTGTTGTGACAGGGTGGCGCAAGAAATAAATAGGAAGACCAAGGAAAGACACAACTGCTAATTTGAGTGAGAACAGATCAACATGACGCGAACGGGAAAGGAACCTGGTATGGGAGAGGACGAAAACTCCCCAACTGGTCACAGACAAGGCAAAGAGTCTTCCAATGCGCCCAGCCAAACAAACCGAGCCAGCCACCAAGTCCCGGCTGGCCATCAGTACATCGCAAGCGGATTGCCTTCGACTCGTCGTCGACAGAATGGACAAGTGTAAGTTCATCCAAAGCCTTTCCCTCATGTGATATTATTAGACTAATACCTTCTAAGGCTATCAACTCCGTTTGGACGCGGCAATCAAGGCCGAGCAGCTTCTAACTTGCCCCAGAATATAGCCGTTCCTGTAACCCAAAACACTGCTCAGAGCAGTAGCCCCTCAGAGAATTCCAAGCAGCGCAAGGCTTCTTCTTTGACACTGGGTACTGGTAGAAATGGTGCAAGGGCGCCCAAGACGAGCAGTAAGAAGCGGGTTGCCGAGGTAAGTGCTCATCTTCGAGTCCAGTCAACAGAGAGCTCCATTGAAGAGAAAACACTTTGGCTAACACTTCCACAGAATGCCAAGAAGCACACGCCGTACACTCCCCCAGGTACCTTGTTCAATTGGAAAGACAATCGGCACATCCCGACCATCAATCCCTGTATCTTGGGGACGCAAGGACGACGTCGTGATATGACGCTTCCGATGGTCGATATCAAGGGGAATAAATTCACATATAGGTGGCCCCATCGAAAATACATGGACTGGAACGACAAGAGACACATCGCTGGAGTTCACAAGTGGCGCAAGCAGCTCATAGATCGCCGACTCGGCTCCTTAGACCTGACAATCCCGAAGACAACACGCCCTCATTGGACCGAGCGCGAGCAAGCTTCCATTCAGTCCCTCATGAGGGCTCGATATGAGGAGAAGCGCAAATTGCTCCAATTGAAGGACTTCGAAGACATAACCGAAGAGCACAACCGAACCTTCGAGGGTGTGGAAATCCGTGTTGGCGAGCGGACTCCCTCGGGGAGGAACACCAACGGTAAGATGTCCAAGGGTAGCATCGTCAAGATAGCTCACGTTTTGGGTCGGAGAACTGCATATGCTGTATACTCGCAAGCCCAGCGCTGGAAGGGGGGCAGCGAGTATGTCAGCAAGTCGGGCCCGCGAGCTGGAAATGCCAATGAGGACCAAAAAGCCTCCGTAGACCCGGTATTGCCTACAGACAATCTGCCAGGCAGCGAAGTCGAGGAAGATTATACCGAGGGATATGTGAACACGGATGTCCCAGGTGATATGGACAACGATCTTTATCACTCCGATACCTCGGATGATGGTGACGCTGGCGACCAAGACGAGGAGGACGATGAGGAGGAAGAGGATGAGGAAAATACGAAGGCACCTCGTGGTCACGGACGTGATTTCGACGCCCACCTCGAGGACTCTTCCGATGACGAAGATGAAGGCCGGAGACCTGCCAGCAACCAGACAGGCGCGCGCCCTATTCCTGCTTAATAGCTGGGTGCCACCAGAGATGAAACGTTGGGGGCTCACCGCGAGATGTGTGATTCTGCACAGATATTACACATTGCACATTCGCCCTTTGTCAATTTTTTGCCGTCCTCCTATTGCCATCAGCTCCTAACCCGATATTCCATACTCGCACATCCTCGCCATTCCTTTTCCATGGGCCATTGAACTGCTCTTAGTGTAAAGGTGCCTCCGGAGGTGCCTCTAGACCATTATTCAGCCCCGAACATCGCTAGCTTGCGGCTTCTTCCGACTCATAGGGCCACAGAAGAGCGTACTCCGGTTACATCTGCCTCTTCAAAAACACCCATGAACAGGGAATGGGAGTGAGCTACCTCATGCTATTGTCATTTGTTTTTGTCCTTAACCCCCCTCACATGCTTCGACCGGCGGATTGATACTTCCTCTGGATGGAAGGATACTGCATTAAATCTCCTTGGCGGTTGTATGGAACAGCCCTCAGAGTGACTTGTACTCTGACGCTTTCTGTCCCCATATGTTTTGTGGCTGAATTTAGTATCGGTGGGCGGATCACTCTTCAAAGTTCTGGGAACGGAGGGTTATGATTCCTTTGTTTTTCTGAGCACAAAATGTACATGATTAGATAGTCCAATAAAAGGTATCGATTAAGAAATCCTTGATGCCGCATAGTGACGATGTATACTGGCTGACACGGAGATACCTCCGTAATAACCCCGGGAAGGAAGGTGAGCGAGCGGGGGTTTCATTCACTGGACGTTACTTTGGTGAAATTCACCAAACCAAAGTGAGACATGTGACTAGATCATATATATATCTAAAATGCGCGAGAGAGTTATTGATATGCAATATATTTTGTTTTGCTCTCATGAGGTGCACTGCCCCCCTCTTCCCGCCCCGGCAATCTCGAATTCCGAAGTGTCGTTGATTTTGAATTCGCCGCCAGACTACTTTGAGCGATAGACCCCGTCTTCGCTCGACTTCTCTATTTCTTCCCGGTTTGACTCTATATTTACACCATCTACAATTCCTATACCAACAAGTCTGCGTTGTGTTCCTCTCAAGCTTCAATTCATTCTATAAAATTCCACTTTAACCATTATACATGTCACCGCCTACGTGGCAATCCACGCCAACCACCTCCTCGACTTAGCTTCTATACTCAACTCCAAGCCTCGTAAGACAATGCTCTGAATACTAACTGTTGCATGAACAAACACCCTATTTGTTCTGTAGTTCAAAGGTTTTACTTGATGCTTGCTGTGCAAACTGCATTTCTCGAGCAATAATGCGTCAAGTCACCAAGGCAAGGATGGTAATAGCGCCTCGGCCTTAGTTTCTACGAAACGTGAGTTTATCTCCTTATATTGCGGTTTTTTACCATGTTGATGTAAAATACTTGGTTTTTAGAGTTTGCTGTATCAATGCAAAACACCGTGTTTGAAAGTTTAATGCATTTCCGATATGCAAGCCTTGGGCGTTGACTGTAACAGACATGTTGCTTTTCAAGGATTTATTCAATGATTGTTGAAGCTGCAATGAAGCATCAGTTTGCCTCAAAACTAATGAATTGCTATTTGGATACATTTTGTTTGACGTAGACAAGTTGGTCGAGCTGGTATGTATGGGTATAACCGGTAGGTCCTTCCCTAAGAAGACGGTGGTAAACCCTGTCCAATTCCATTATGGCGCTTTCCTATTCACCACATCATTGACCGTACTGAGCTTGGAGAACTTTTCTTTTCCTTTCTCTCTAGCGCGACTTTCAATCACCAACCACGCATGAAGCTCAACCCTACCTCGACACCTCCACCCATGATTTGAGCAATCTCAAAGCATTTTTGCACTGGGACATGTCGGATACCAATTCAAGCAGAATCATCACACTATGTCTATACCTGTGCACTGGGCACACGGGCGCCGGGTTTCAATCGTCTCGGAGATGCAACCCTCAACCGGGCCACCTTCCACGCAAACTGAATTGCAAGAGGAATCAAAAGCTGAAGAGCAACGAGAACCTCATGCAGAGCTTCCCAAGAGACCTATTTCGAAACGGAGAATGTATCTCATCGTAGGTCCCTCAGCAGCTTCAATCCTCATGCCACACACGAATCCCACCCTTCCCTTCTACTTTACATATCTTGGTCATCTCAACTTAGGATGCTAACCCGAGAAATCCTAGGTAGCTACCGTCGCCTTCATCACCTTCGTCAATTCAACTCTCTCGGGCCTTATGACTGTCAGCCTCCCCACCATCGCACGAGACATTGATCTTCCCGACAGCTTACGTAGGTGATTAGGTTTCTATTCCTGAGCGCAACGGTGTCTGAATCCTTGTTAGACACTCTTGATTGCATCATCGCCCTCGAATCCAAGCTGACCCCTCTTTCTTCGCAGTTCTTTGGCCTCCTGCTGTGAGTAGTCTATCTTGTGGATGCACTCTGCTTGCTTTTGGGTCCATTTCAGATGTGGTTGGAGGGAGGAGGATATATCTTCTCGGAATGTTCCTTCTCACTGGCACCACCATAGCCTGCGGTCTCTCCCGGAATGCCGTCGACCTCATCCTCTTTCGAACAGCACAGGGCTTGGCAATGGCCTTGTGTCTTCCTTCCTCGGTCCTTTTGATCACTAGCAACATCCCGCATGGTGAACATCATAACATAGCGTTTGCTTGTCTCGGTGCTGGACAGCCCGTTGGGTTTGGTTTTGGCTTGATAATCGGGGGAATCTTTATTGAGGAACGTACCTGGAGATACGGATATTATCTTGCTGGCGGTCTTACCTTCGCCATCTTTCTGAGCGCCATATTTGCACTTCCGGCGGACCCTGCCGAATCTCAGCCAATCTCGACAATATTGACCCGCATAAGGAGGGAAATTGATTGGATTGGCTGCCTACTATTGAGCGTCTGCAACGGGATCTTTCTATACTTGTTCTCGGTTCTCGCTAGCGATACCCACAACTTCGTCACACCGACATATCTCTCGTTGACTGTTGTCGCCATCCTCATCATCCCCGCATTCGTTTTATGGGTCCGCAAACAAGAGCGCCTTGGTCAAAAAGCTATCATTCCACCATCTTTATGGGGAAATAAAGTCTTTGCAACACTCTGTTTCATTGTTTTCATCGTTTGGGGATGCTTCAACGCCACTCAATACTTCATATCCTTGTACTTCCAACTGATACAAGGGTTATCTGCGATTCAAACGTCACTCCGTTTTCTCCCACAGGCTGTTATAGGTCTTGGGATAAGCTTGCTGACCGGATGGCTCGTCAAGTACGTACCTGCAGCCATTCTGGTCTTATGCTCCGCAATCATCACCGCTGTATGCCCTATTCTCATGACGACCATAGACCCAACATGGTCGTACTGGCGAAGCAGCTTTTTTGCCCTTATTTGTATCCCGATCTGTGCTGATGTACTTTTCACTGTCGCTAATCTGTTGATTATTTCGCTGTTTCCGGATGACCATGGGCTTGCTGGTGGGGTTTTCAACACTGTCAGTAATATAGGAAATAGTGTTGGCCTAGCTGTTGCGGCTGTGATTGCCGCGAGTGTAACCAAAGCCGAATCAGGGGGTAATCACCCCAAGGGCCCCATCGATGCTCTGATGAGTGGTTATAGAGCGAGCTTTTTGGCCTGCGTGGTGTCGAATGTGTTTGTGTTGATTGGAGTATACTACGGCTTGAGGAATGTTGGGAAAGTTGGTGTCAAGAATTGACATTTTGTTTGCGTAACTGTGCCGAGAAATAACCACAGGGGCGAGGGGATTCTTGGAAGAACGCGGTTTTAGAGGTACCTGTACTCGGAATTGGCGGAATGTCATGAGGATATCGATGAACAAACTCATTGGAGGCTCGCTGTGGAGCTATGTTTGCTCAATTTGGGTAGATAATTTTGCTTAGATGTATCTTTCACCACATTTTCAATTGATTAATGTGCAACCAAAATGCAACCAAGGCGAGCAAGATTCGCCAGCGACGTCGACTCTTTGATGCGCTGATAGATTTTGAAAGTCTTTTCACCAATCAATTCGGTGATTTGATTGGCCAATTCAGAATTAGTAAGTAAATCGGAGAGAGCGATGAGTATGTCCTCGAAAACATTTTCTTCTATTGGAGGTACGCGAAATAGAGGAGCACTAGTATAGAGCAATAGACTTAGTTTTAGGTCCATTCCATTCTATTATTACCAGGCTAAAGTAGGAAGGTAATAACTATACTATAGAGCGGAGTATATGTGATGGTCCCGATTATGCTTAGTAAGCATTGAGAGGAGAGGAGGTCTAGTTGGACCTGGATCGGCTTGGCGTTCATTGTGACCTGTATCTCGCAACACCTTCTGACATAACTTGAAAAACGATGAAAGTATTCTCCTGAATTGAGCTGGCTGCAGGGCTAATCCCTTCAAGTGCATGCCTTTGGAGCGTAGTATATTGCCTGCGTGTACAGTACATATCTTGATCACCGATTGTATTTTAGGCTCCAATGGTAAGGTCCCTTGTAAGTCGTGCATGGAACTGCGTATTAATATCACCATCTCTTATAAACAGAATGTTTAGAAACCCTCAATCGAATCCTAGGGATGGTTTCCACCAAGGGGAGCACGCAGAAATAAGTGAGGGGTATAGGTCAATTAACAGCAACATCTTACAAGCCATATACCAACAATTTCTGCCCATCCAAGACCCAATCCTACCTCAAGGTAGCTCAAGAACCCCCTGAGGTGTAGCAGGAATAGCATCCAACTCCCACGCAGCCCCACCATCCATCTTCGGCTTCACAGCAGCCCCAACCTCATCCCACTGCACCGTAATCGCATCATGGCCCTTATTATACTTCATGCCCTTGAACCACAACTCGAACCTCAGATCCGCGGGCGCTATGATGACCTTCACCGAAAACGTAGCGACGTAAAATTTCTTCCCTTGCCAGATCTTTCTGTTTTTGAGCTCGAATTCGTTTTCGCCAATGCCGGTCAAGTCTGATTCTATCTCGCAGAGTTTGAAGGCACCAGCTGTTGTTGGGGTTTGTTAGGATTGGAGGGTGAATGGGTAGGTTTCAGTAAGAGCAGACAACTCACGATGTTTATAACTCCTTGGCAGATCCTTCCTGTCTTCATGTGAGATCACAATCATGGTACGCCAGATGCGATTTGGATCTCCCGGTACCAATTTCCGCGAGAATGTCCGCTCGTGCGCACCGCTCGTGTCAATAGTATCACCCTAGATCTCAAATTAACAAGACCCCTCACTACTTCTATCCCAATAGATTTTACCTTTACGATGAGCCAATCAATTTGCGCTAGTGCCCACTTCTGCTTCTTCTTGAAATTATCAGTCACGATTTCCGCATCAACGTGTATTCTTGGATCATAAGGCTGTCGACACAGAACTCCGTAACTAGCTCGAGCACTGCATACACCCAATTAGCAATCATTCCTTACTATTGCGATGCGAGCTTGCTACACTTCCACTTACATTCTAGTCTTCAAAGTAGCAGTCCCAGAAACCAATTTCTGTCTCCGATCTAGAACTAGCCCTTTCACAACTGCTAGTCGCGGCTCCTGCGACTTTAGTATCGAGAGGTTTGGTGCGTTTGGATGTGGGTTTTCGGTGTAAAATTCTTGGATCTTGGTTTTGACATATTGAGACCCTCCAAGGCCTCCACTTAGGACTAGCATTTTCTGAAAAATGGACTATTTAGTATATGTTGTGCGGGTTCCGAGTCTTGGATTTAAGGAAATTTACCACTTGCTCGCTGAATCTGTTTATTTGCATCCAATCCAGCTGTTGCGTGATTTGGCGTATGATTGCTATGATTTGAATGTCGAATAGTTCTTGGATTTCTGCTCTGAAATTATCGTTAGCTTTATTTCACACGTTTTCCTTTTCTAGTTTCCTCAACTCAAATAAACTCAGTATGGGGTTTCTGGGCACTTGGTCCCAATTCTCATGGTTCTCAATCTTCTCCTCTCCATTTTATTTCGGCACACATTCGCGTTTTATATGCCTTGAATTGTATCTTTATCAATCATTCCCTGGTCCCTGACTCTTCAATCACTTGGGAGTATTTCGGAATGAGAGTAACTTAGAAGGGAGCCATGATTTCTGTAGTCATCTCTTACCTTAGGAATTGCATTTTCCCGGAACTAATTCCTAGGCCCAGATGTTCCAATTGTGGACTGATGCCAAGTCCCAGTCGATCTAAAGCCAGTTTATAGACTTCCTGTGTTGCGGCTTTTGTACCAAAATTGTGTTTGATAGATTGGAAAGACGACCCTCTGGCGATTTTATGGGCAAGCTCTTTCGGTAGCATAGTATCCGGATGCGCATTTAATCTTCTCTGCACAAGTGCCTCGAACGCCCTATCAATCATCGTGGATCCAACCCCAACTCCTTTTACAGCGGCGACTTGCTTCAATAGCGGCTGTTTTGGGTTTGCGTCGTGCACTTCTATCAGTCCAAGGTCCGTCGTTCCACCACCAGCGTCACAGATCAGAATGATGTCCTTGTTGCGCAATGCGACTTGCGGATTCGTCGCGACATAGACTGCTGCGGCCTCTGCTTCTGTAAGCTCCAACTTTGCAGAGTGCTTCGTGGGGTTTTCTGAACTGAAGCCAGCTGCGACAATGGCTTTGTTGAATTTGTTCGTCGTCTCGAATGATGTCCAAGTAGTCGGCAGACTGAACAGGAACTCGATCTTCTTCTCAGTCCATGGCCCTATTTGCGACTCGATCGAAAATTTGATGTGTTGATGAATCTGTCTCAAGTATTCTGTTATCAATGTCAAAGCTTCCTCTGTTGTTCCGACTACATTTTTCACTCCCTCCTTTCGAGCCAAATGTATAGTTTCTTGATCGAGATATATTTTGAAATGTTCGCGAACTTCCCCCGCACCTTGGTAATCATCTTCTAAGTTGCAAAGGAAGCCCCATCTTGGCTCGGAGCCATCGTGAGGTATTATGATTTTGGTTGGCACCTTCGTTTCTACTGAATCTGGAGGAAGTCCTGGCCAATCTTGGATACTCTGCGTGGTCGAGGTAGCCAAGTTGCTCCATGCGACACCTATAGACTTAATCAGCATATTTGGTGAACAGTACCTCGCAGAAACGGTTACCTGTATATGTTTGGCCGAAGTCAATTCCGACAATGAAGCCTGGCCTTTCCTCTTGACTCGTCATTGTTAAGCTTCTACAAGGCTCTGAAGTCTGAGACCTTGTTGTGAAGATGGAACGAAAAGCTGGTCAGCCTCGCCCGATACTCTATCCGATTTCGTAGCCCCCTCGCCTTTCTATATCCTAGTTTAGCTTAGCTATCGAGCGCCCCTTGATTATTTGCTGTGCATGGATTCCATTTCCCACATGGATAAAATACGCCTCGTACCATCCCCGGCGGCACTCGCACTTTTGAAGTCTGACAGCCCCGCTATAAATAAATCCACTAATTAGCGTAAACTTATAGAATCCTATAAGTCTAACTGGCTCGTAACACTAGTATAGATACATAAAAGCAAAAAATAATCCCAAATTAAAGAGATACTTCTATAGAGTATATTCGGGCCTCTTAGAAAGCCTGCTATAGTCGAATTTAAGCTCTTTAAGTGGTGAGCTATCCAATTATGGGTATAATTCAGATGGGGGGCTCTCAAACTTAAAAATAGAGCTAGTAATTTACGAAGTATGTAGGCGGCTTACCAAAGCGCGTACTCTACTAGTACCCATATCGCAGGGTTTGGGTGGACTACTACCTGCAAGTGGAGAAGTGTTGGCCCGACTTTAGGAGCAATGCGTTCTTTTAAGGTTGGGGGCGAAGACTTGTGCGAGGCTGCGCCATGAATTTTGACGCAAAGTAAGGCTATGCAGTAGAGTAGGAGCACGGAAGTTACTTTTACTTCTAATCGGAACGATGTAGAGACTGCTACAACAGAAAATCCGTAGCTGAGGAATATAACTTTTTAAAATATCTTCATGAGCATGGTGGATGTCAAAAACCTACTTCGAAGTAGAAGCGGAAATAAGAGGCTCAACAAGGGTGTCCAAACTATTGTGGAGTACAGTAATATCAGGGGCTTAAGCGAAGTGCTGCAGATCCCCTCGCTGTCCTCGTACACAGCACCCTGAGGCAGCCAGTCAAAACCCCCGTTACAATCCTTTCTATCCTAATTTAGATTATCATGCCCTCAGCTAACATTTTACTTCTAACCCAAGGTTGGACGAGGGGCGCGGAATGGGCACGGATGGCCTGAATTAGAATAATACAGTACAGTATACTATACTCTGTACGTACACCAAAATGAGGCTCGGGGGCCACTAGTAGTCCCTATGCCACGATCCATGCCATACCCTACTCCAACTCTCGCCTCACAAATTATTTCTCTCTGCTTGCGACCGTCAAACAAACTCAATTTTCCTGCCGTTGGTCACGGTATTGTCTCATATCGTTCTAGACTTCGAATCAACACATCACCATGGGGGATAATTCGACTTCGTCCAGCTTAGAATTTGCAACTCCTATCTCTTTTGCAAGTTCAAGTCCAGTTCCTACAGCTGTAACCGCCGGTAATGGAACGACTAACGGCACTATATCATCGCTGCACACCGTCCACAAAGGGCTTTCAAATGGAGCAGCCGCAGGAGTTGGAATCGGGTGCGCCATAGGTGGTGCTATCTTAGCTCTCGTCGCAATTGCTCTCTTCACTCGATGTAGAAAGAGGCGACCAAATGACATCTCAAATATCGCATATCACAATACCCCGCAAGCAAAATCTTCCAACGACTATGAATCTAAATCGACGAGTGTAATTCCTCTGGTGGACGTTCCTATCGAACGAGCGGATGACAGCCAGATTAAGAAGTCTTTGACAGACTTGAATGAGTTGATTAATCAGCATGTTGAGAATCACTACCACAATCAGACATTTACGGGACAGCCAGCGGATCTGGAGAGAGAGCTGTCAAAGTGCGGAGTTAATGGAGCTGGATCAGAGAGTGCGGGTTATATGACATCTATCTTGATAGATCCTCGAACGAGAGGTGCCGGAATCCGAAAGCTTATTGCATATGTGATCCTGGCGCATTCTCAGCCAAACGCGCCGAAATTACTTTCACTCCTACCTGGTAGCATATCTGGAGTTTCTCGAGCTATGCTACAAGTCAGAAGACGTCCTGGGGAAGAACAAGGTAAATATGCCCCCAGCTCAACACAGTCCACGCAAATATTAACGCATTACTCTTTCTACAGCTTTCGAGACAGCTTTCGCAAAATGGCGTCAACTCAGTGCCTTTCTGCTCGATTCACCAGAACGTCGCGATGAAATACTCACGGATGACGATCTGAGATCTGCAGTTCTTGAGAATGTCTTGTTGCTTAACGAGGTTCTCGAATCATTCATCAGCCAGGGACAACATGCTCAGCGAAAACAAGCAGACAATCTCTCCTCGATTGTACAGGAGGGTGCAGATATAGCTTTACTCCTTTTCTCGCAACCCACTAAGACGGTATTTGGATGGTCCGCGGAAAGAAACACAGCAACGAACATTTTGGTGGTCTTCCCTTCTGTTGCAGAGGAAGTAAAAAACGGCGTCAGGTCTCTGAAAGTTATTGTGCCAGCTACGATCGAACAGCTTTAACGATAAGTCGTGTAAGTGGGGTTATTTGCAGAAAGGGCTGCTGAAATTTAAAGCTTTAGGCTTGTCAGTTTGCCCTGACCTAAACCTGCCCTGTTATTATTTTGAGCGCAGCCTTGACGGTTTTAATGTGTTTATTTTTTTATCTTTGATAATGTAAACAGCCTTTCATGTGACCACTAATTGTCTGAACCTGCTTTAGCGACATTATCAGTGAATGTTATCAACTTTTTCCGTATTAGCAGAGTCGATTTCAACTCCTCTCGCCGAGCCCGCCCTGAGCTTTCATTGAACCTATAGGTATAATTTCGAGCTTAGCAAGCTTCGACTTCCTACTACGTCCAAGACCTAATTCCTTCTAATATCTAGCGATATAAAGTAAAACTCAGTAATATTTAGAAAAAAGTGGTTGGTGTATTGAATTGGGACAAGCTACTAGCAAAGAGAAAAGCTATTCGGGGCGGGGTACAATGGTACAATGCACTAAATCTTTAGCTGCTAACGCGTTGAAAAGTCTAGTGATTAGACCCTAGACATTAAAATTGAAGACTTTCCTGGTCCATCGCAAGTTTGCAATAGGGATCGTGATATAGTCCACGCCTAAGACACGCATGTCTGGAAGTCCTCGGCGCAGCTTATGTAAGCAGTAATGGAGGAGGTCTAGCGTGCCCGAATAAGCTTAGTTCTCAATATATTCTTAGCTCGCAATAGTTTTAGATGGAAGGAAGACTGGATTTTGTAGCATAATCTTCATTTATCCCTTTCACCGACAAAAAAGAAGAACGAGCTTTTCCCCCGCGGGATTCGCTCGTGAATATAACCCTCAAAATAGCCTAGAATATCCCATAGCCGCTGAGCCTCAGCGGCTGAGGCACTCCGACACAAGCTACCTAGCTTCAACAGACACCACACGATAATGCAGTCTTACAATTTCGACCCCGTTCCCTCATCAGCCTTAATCTCCACCAATAGCTTCCCCGTGTTAACGCCATTGTACAACTCGAGGAGTGCACCGGGAGCCGCAGGCAAACCACCCTTAATAATCGTCTCTTTTCGCTTCAACTTTCCTTCAGCCAACCATTGCGCGAGTTCTTTGCCGGCGGCTGCGAATTGGGGCGCGTAGTCGAAGACTAGGAATCCTTGCATTCTGGGGGTGGTTATTAGGCTTTTGCATTGGGTTGGGAGAAAATGGGTGCGGGGGCGGGATTTACCTTATGCGCATAGCGATTACCATTGAGAGGTTCTGAGATGAGGTTGGTTAGTATTGGATTAGATGGACAGTGGAGTGGCGGGGTCATATGTATGTATACCTTTGGTCCCTTTGCCTCGGCAGAGTTGTACTGCGAGATAGCTATCCAAGAATCAGTCAGTCAGTCAATCATCCATCGACCAAAAGCAAAGCACCAGCACAGCGAGAGAGAAGTTATAAACATACCACCGCACATCACAAACCTCGAAAACATCTTCGCCCGGCTCAACGCCAACTCCAACACCTCGCCCCCAACATTATCATAGAAAACATCAATCAGATCAGGCGTCTTGGCTTTGAACTGCTTCGCAAAGTCCGCAGCCTTGTAATTCAACGCATCATCGCAGAACTCCTTCAGCCAAGCTACCTTCTCATCACTACCTGCGATACCCAATACCTTGGCGCCTTTCAACTTGGCGATTTGACACGCGACGCTTCCCGTAGCTCCAGCAGCTCCAGACACGACGACGAAATCACCGGCTTTGACTTTGCCGATGTCGATCATGCCGAAGTAAGCGGTTAGGCCGGTTGGGCCCAGGGCGCCGAGCGTGTCGGTGAGTTTGCCGCCTTCTGGGACTGAGAGGGGCTTTGTGGTGGGGTCATTGGCGTCTACAATGGCAATTTCAGTCTGTAATTTTTTAGTCAGCGGTACTCAAAATAGATTTAGGTTTCGAGACGTCTCAAGGTCTCAAAAACCCCCGAGAACTTTCTTGGAAGGGCAGAAGCTCTTTCGAAGGGGGATGGCATGCTCAGGGAAGTAACTTACCCAGCCGACATTGCTCTGGACATACCCGCCACCGCTATAAGACGTCGCTTTACTCGCAAGCACTTTACAAATAGCAGCTCCCCTCATCTTCTCACCAATTTGCACTGGCGGCATATAAGAGCGAGTATCTACAAAACATCAGCATCAGTCACGTGTGGGGGATGCAAAAATAAAGGGGGCGGGGGCGGGGTTAATATGGGCAAACAAACCATTCAACCAACCACGCATGGCGGGGTCTAGAGACAGATAAAGAGTCTCAACAAGAATCTGCCCATCTTTAAGAGCGGCCTCCGTGATAATCGGATTGGATTTAATAGAGAAGGTCTCGTTGGGTATAATGGAGGCCTTTGGACGAGCAGCCAGCACGACGGTTTGATAGGTTGATTGGGACATGATGTTTCGTGGACGGGTGGTGGTTGGGTTTTGGTTTCCCATCTTGAGATAGTCGAGGAGAGGAAGCTTTTATATGATTGATGGTTTGTCGAGTCAAGCTCGGGCCGGCTAAAGAATTACAAAGCAATGATGATCCCACAAATATACGGATTCTGCAGAACGATCGATTGATTGAATGATTGATTGAAGAGTATGTTGAAACAGGGTTGGCTCCTTGAAAAAGCTCGTCGCCGTGCCTCGGTTCGGAGACCTTCCTAATTGGGAATAATATCCGATAGCAACTATACTCCGTAGGTGGTACAAAGTGTTATTAACAACTGGGAAGTAAACTTGAATAGTGATACATCTGTAAGAACTTTATTATAGACGTCCAGTTAGATATTTGGGATACCTAGCTTCCAGATGAATGATTAGAAAGTTTAATCATGTAGGAGAAGACTGTTAGCCCATTGACCACGCTAATGTCGGTAGAGCAAATCCTGTGAGGGGGAAGGAAGTGCCGTCGGATACTCCGTCCCAAGTACCGAGGACTGAGAGACATAATCGATTCAATTGGATACACATATGGTTGCCTGTATACACAGCTCAAAGTGGAGGGGAGAGGATCGGGCCTTTCTAAAAGATTTCAACATCCTAAGACAGGCTTCAAGCAGCAGCTTATTTGTTTGTTAGTGTGAAGGTAGTTTCAACTAATTACGGTTTGACTGGTGTCCAGTCCTCGACGTCCGAGCTATTATTTTACATTCAAAGCATGTATTGAAAATAAGGATTCTCTTTGTCCGTCAGATCCTGGAAAGCCATTTTACTTCTGTCCACATCGTTCAAGTCCAACTTCGATCGCCTTTTATTCTCTCTTGCAAGAACAATGTACAGTGCAACGGATGCACAAATTGTAATGCAGTAACTGGAAGCATTAGCAACTATGCCTGTATCATAACATGATGGACTCACCATATTATCAAACCAAGCCAAAGTTCGGGATAATGTCTGGACTTGGTTTGAGATTTGATCAATTGAGGACCCACGATGTTTCCAACGCAGTAAGCTACGAATATCGTCGCCGCCATGAAGCACTTCTTCGTCTGCCCTGCTACGTTTGCCATCCCCACAGTGATAATCAGAGAGACGACAGCACCAAAGGTGCCCACGATAGAATACCCTGCCACTGGCGAAGCAGCATGGTGATGCCACGAACTTTTCCATATCAAGGCACAGCCCGCAATGACCGGCAAGCAGCACAGTATGAGCAAAATGATACGTATATTGGGAAAACTGGAAGAGAGATACCCGGTCAACAGGATGGAAATGAAACAAATGCCCCCAAGAGGAAATTGGAAGAGAATTGAGTCAAGTGTGGAGTATCCAAATGTCGAGACAATCAAAGGACCAAAACCACTTACAGCCCCATTCACGGTATAAGCTGAAGCCATCATCAAAGCCACTAGCCATACTTTGATATCCAGGAAAGATTCTCGGATTTGGGACCACTTGAACTTGGTGCAGCGTACACCAGTCTGGCCAAATCTCAGGCGCTCAGTGGCAACTACCCTCTCTTCTTTCGTGAGAAACCAAGCAGAGACCGGAGAATCCGGTACAGCAAAGCAGCACAGACCGAACAGAAAGGTGAGGGCTCCAGCAAGCAAGTAGATGTACTGCCAACGCTTGAGATCGCCCCCCTTAATCTGCCCGAAGCCGTAGTTCAATGCCCCGCCAATGATGGTGAAAAGACCTGTTGAGGAGAACCACCAGCTCTGCCTGAGGGATTGCTCCCTCTGGGTATAGAATGAGCTCACGATGCACATGAACCCCGTAGGTATGACGCTCTCGACAAAGCCCAAGAAGAAGCGTTGAGCATATAGGCCCCGCCAGCTTGTCACAGCTGCGGTCAACATGCATATCAACGCCCAGAGACACACCACCCCTCCGAGTATTCTTCCCATTTTGAACCTCTGGAGAGCAAACGTCATAGGGTATAAGCCCGCCAACATCCCGAAATAGAACATGGAGGTTGCCCAGCTCAGACGTGACGTATTCGTTGTGGGAGGCTTGGTATGGGTATCGACTTTGGAGAGGTGGAGGTTGGTGGTCATTCCGAAGAGGACCGCAGAACCTAGAATTGCCTTTGAAGATTAGCATTGACCGATAAAGAAAGCATTGATATTCGTACCTTATCATAATATACCAAGCCGTATCCTAGAATCATCGCAGGGACCAAGTACCAGTCGATTTTTCGCACAACGCGAGCTTCCACTGCGGGGTCAATTGCATGGCTATGCACCCCCACTATCGCGACGGCTATATCTTGGCCTTCGACATTGGTTCTTGTGGCATCTTCGAGATCTGTGGGAACATTTGGAGCTTCTGCTACAGTCTTCTCGGGGTCCTGAAGTTGTGCGCTCATGTTTTTCGTGTTGTTGAGGATCAAGAAAAGCCTTCATCGGGACCCGCACAAAGATATATTGAGCTCCATGCCATGACACGCCACTACAGAAGTTTCTCTTCCACATTAGCACTGTCGTAGCGTTGGCAATTACCGATTTCAACCGTTCCTAGCATAGATGATTAGAACTCGGAAAAATCCCATAATACCGGCAGGTTTTCATATTGCTTTGATTATCTTTGATTTTCAGAGCAGCAGATATTCCGTACTTCTAGTCGCGTCGTGTCCTCTTTATACGCGCCGAGAAGATTGAAAGGAAAATAAAGAAACTTTGGCAGGGTTCTAGCAGACTACTAAAGCTTCTTGATAGCTTACTAGACGTTTTCATGTAGCTGAGAAATTGCCGAGGTGCTCACGTCGACTTAGGAATTTAAAGGTATTTCGAGCTCATCGAATGTTCCCTACTCCGTAAACCTTCAAAGATCAGAAAGGGGGCTAGCAGAGCGCGAAATAAACGAGAAAATAACATTTTCTTCCCTTTTTAGTTATTTTATTCATCTATGCCCTGTATACTTACTACTACCCCAAGGCTCATCACTTTTATATTTTCGGACCCTTCTTGAGATCAAATTTGTCCTTATGTTGTTACCTTGCCTACTTTTTGCTATAATATCTACTTTTTTGCTATGCCTGGTTTAGAGGGACATTATCTCCCTAAAACCTAGGTATCCACCCGACAGTTACCATAATAAACTGCGACCGCTCGGTACTTCCATTGAATTTGTACTATCAGTACGCGAGACGATAGGGGGCACTAGCGCCTTCCAGCCCATTCTTTTCGACACTTGCAGCAGAGGTATAAGTGTATATCACTATATCTGAAATGAACGAAACGTTGTCCTTTCCGCCTATAATTCCAATTCAAATATACAGAGGTATGGTATCAGGAGCAATTCCAACCCGAAACATCACACAAACACTGTTCTTCCGCCGGACAACTAAAGCAAATCATTAGCAATCAATCCCACTCACTCCACTCCATCTTCATTCAAAAAAGAAAAGA
>QGMJ01000293.1:0-36164 GCA_007821545.1 Lachnellula subtilissima
ATAACCACCATCAAGACTTTGACCCTACATCTCCTACACTTCCGACCCCCCCTCTCATACCAATCCATACCCGCTGCTTCAAGATCCCCAATATATCTTCTGTGTTTACGAAACATGTCTTCCTCGAACGCACATCCTGCATAAGCACCCTCAGGTTTATACCGCCAGCACCGCTCACAGCACGACAGATCCCCCCATAACGTCTTCTCATCCGCTAACAGTTCGCAAAGACTGCGGTCCCAGCTGATATCTTTACTGTCCCGCAAGAACCAGTCCTCCTCATACTTGTAATTCAAAAAATGCGTACCGCAGACACTAACCTGCATGCGCAAGTCAAAGGGGTTCCTTCGGATGTTGTACTGCTCCCCGGAACCGTGTATGAAGTGGAAGATGCGGTGGAAGTAGCTAGAGGTGAGCCCGAGGCACATTTGAGAGACGGGATCCAGGTGTGCTAGGATGTTTGTGTGGAATTCTGCGGGGAGGGCTAAGAAGGCGCGCGCCATGGTGATGTGGATTGTACTGGTACTGCGTCGTTTGCAGCTCGAGGGACACAAGGCTTGTTTTGGGGCCTGGAATATACCTTGTTAGTGGACGTTGAAGTGGAGGGTAAGAAATTGAGTGACTCACGCGGTGATGCCTAGAGGGAGATGTTCCCGATGTAGTTTGGACATGTTGCCTCAGGACGGCGAGTTGAACACTTTCGTTACAATTCCCTTCTGTTGTGCCGGTTTTTTCTCTCTTTTTTTTCCTGAAAAGCTTCTCTCTGCTGCTTAATCCTCTCTGCAGTACGAAAGAGTTTCAAATATCACTCGAGAATGCCGTATCTGTCCTCGCCGACAGCTCACTCCGATGGATAGTAGATTGATACTTACTTACTTCCACTGAGAAAGGAAGGGGAGCACAAAGATATATTCACTACGGTGAGTGCAATTTTACTTAGGCAATTGCAATTTCCCTTTTGTGCCTATGATTCATACATTATTACATACCTTGACGTTGTGGTTGAGAAACTAAGTCTAGCCCCCCTTTCCAACCATGGTTCACTAAAGACCAATTGCCAGCAGCGCATTAAATAGCCCAAGTCCGCGTATTCAACACCTTTAGCTAAATCTAGGCTAAATTAGTGTTTCTGGCAAGACTGTAGAAAGGTAAGGCTAAGTACCAAAGGTAGGTCGTAGCAGACAGAAGCTGAGCTAAGGCTGGGCGAGCCAGGAGAGGCAGAGGAGCACTTGAGCTATTTGGAGCGCTGACGGTTGCGGTTTGTGGGTTATGGGGAAGGATAAGTAAGGGGAGAAAGACATAGTAGATAATAATTTCCAGATCTATTGCAATCACAAGTATGAGAAGTATCTACAGGTACACGATTATTTGTGGACAGTGAACGTGCCGTGACTTGAAAGAAGTGTTAGGCTGGAATGGGGTACGGGCTTAGTTAGGAGTACGAATTGTGGGAGCCCGAATAGGTAATTACCCTGGGAGTTGCTTGAGTGAAGCCTGGTGGCCGTGTACCAAATAGATAGATACCAATAGAAGTTCTGGGGTATGTGATATAAAGTTTCAGATAGGCGTGGGTGGATTGTTCTAGAGAAAGTAAGTTGCGGGAAGGCACATAGACGTGCGTGGCTTCACCTAATCACTCACTGCTTCATGTTCAAACGCCGTGTCCGACCCCTGGATTCACAAATTAAATCAGTTATCATCTGCTAGAAACTTCAAAGTAGACGTATGAGTCAGGAAAGTAGCGGATGATACATAGAGTTTCAAAAAAAGAAACACCCACTAGCTTGACCAGAACCAACTCTTGCTTCGGGGGATTCAAGAGGTCTGATAAGCACAACTTGATTTATATTCACTCTTAGATATTGAAGCTGAATATGTTGATTGTCTGCTTGCTTTGCTCAATCTCCGCTTTGATATGAATATCCTGAAATATATACTTGGCCTATTTAGTTTCCTTTTCTTTCTCCCTTCCTGTCATTTATTGCTGCAATACTCCTTTTCACCCCCAACAATCAACTCATAGCTTTAAGTAAGCACTTGCTTCTTCTCTGCCCATTTGCTTGTAATGAAAGCGCATACCAGCAGCCACTCAGCCATACCAGAACGGGTAATCAACTCGCAACAATGAAAGGGAAGATACCGAAAGAAAGTAACTTTATATGATGACTTTCTCCTAGATACATCGCAAATTTAGACTGTATTGGCGCTTCAATTCCGTCGTTTTATGATTTGAAAGACCTCCATGCTCAGCTTTAGCGCCTTTGGACACGGGAAAACCTAAGTCTAAGTAGAGGTGTAAAAAGTACAACTTCAATAGGCTTTGCCATGAAAATATGACAAGGTAAGTATAGGTTGAAATGTATTGTATTCTGCAGCAACGAACGCCTGTGCATCCCAACTATATGCAGTCTTGAACTTTGTACAAAAAGAGAGCCCCATTCTTCCCATCCGCCCAAGGATCTTCCATTGATCCGTCTACTTTCTGTACCACATTCTCGTAATCTGTATAAACAGTTAGCTTCATTCATCTTCATCCCAAGCAGAAGATCCGCGCTCCTTTTCAGACGGCACTATAATGCGTCTGTGGCAAAAAGCCGCAGGATGTTGGAGAAAAACATACCTTTGTATGCCTCATCTTCTTCTGCAGTTGGAAGATGCCATACATCAGCGCCTCCGAAGTAGGCGGGCAACCCGGCACATACACATCCACGGGCACAATACGATCGCATCCTCTCGTTACACTATAGCTATAATGATAGTAGCCACCGCCGTTCGCACAACTGCCCATGCTCACAACCCATCTCGGCTCGGGCATCTGATCATAAACCTGTCTCAGGGCCGGTGCCATCTTGTTTGTCAATGTGCCGGCTACGATCATAACATCGGATTGACGTGGCGAAGCGCGGAAGATTATACCGAGGCGATCTTGATCGTAGCGGGGCGTGGAGAGATGCATCATTTCGACGGCGCAGCAGGCGAGGCCGAAGGTCATGGGCCAGAGGGAGCCTTGACGGGCCCAATTGGCGATTTGATCGAGGGTTGTTCTGAGGGGAATGTTAGATAGTAATTTAGACGGATCGCCACTTCCCCACATTGAAGCTTCAACAAGCTCCGAATGAAATCAGATCTGTAGTATCGGAAGGAAACACGTACAATGCGTATTGCATAACGCCCTTCTTCCCTTCCTGACTTGGCAATGGCACCTCGCGCCTCTCCTTGCCCGTAACGCTCATCGGAGGTGGCGTACCCGGGTTGCCGTGCACATTGTGTGGTGAAACTGCGATCGCAGGCTTCGAAGCAGAGGATGAGATGGCAGCAATTGATCGGTAGGAAATCATGGATGAAGCTGGCTTGGCTGTGCGGAGATTAGGATTAGCAATTGGTGGCAAGAGAGGGGGGCAGCTTCATGTATGTATGAAGGGCTGGACTTACCTCGCAGCGCCAGCGCGGCTGATCTTCTTGTGGAAGATAGCATCTTGTCAATCTTGAGACAACAAGAGAAACTGCAAAGAAAAGGAGGAGGGAGAGTGGGGTGCGACGTTGATCGTGAGCTTTCAAAGTTTTAGAATGGTCGTCGTCAATACATTTCAATGCTTAAGCAACCGGTATCTGCGTTGCTGTGATTGGGCAATTCAAAATCACGTGCACCCAGCAAAGCTAATGAGAACTTCTGTTCTTCTATCTTTGTAGCATCGCAACATTTTGCCACTATGTGAATAATCTTACGAGCGTGGAAGACCTCTACCATTCAAAAACCTTCATCCCATCATTCTCAAGACGTTGATAGCCTGTGTTTCGCTTCTTCCGAACTTCCCTGAAGTATCTTCTTCCGCCTCTGTCTAATGCAACAACTACAGAAAAGCTGCCATCTAGTAGTACAATGATTCTAATTTGCAAGAGGAATGAATTACCAGGGAGCGGAAAGCGACATCTCGACCTGAGGTTCATCACACTCGTATCTCATTGCGACGCTTTCAATTGTCAGCAGCAAAAGCCCCCCAAGCTTAACCCCTGTTTTGATATCGTCGACGAAATCTTCAAGCTCTTTCTGCTCCTCAAAGTCACAGGAAATAGACAAGAGTATATCTATTGGTTAGGTGTATATATAAAACCGCACGCCAATGCTATAGAGGCTTTCGCATTGACAATGTCGCTAGCATGGCTTTGGGTCGAATGGTTTCAAAGCTCATTGCCCCCATTACTTTTGGAGGACGAATACAATCAGGCTAAAACATAAGAAGCCTGGGAGTACCATAGCTATTTAGATTATATAGTAATAGTTTCTAGTAAGTGGGCGAGGTTTCTTAGACGGTAGAAGAAGTAGATGTCTTTGAGAAAGGGTAGAGAGATGCGCAAGGTTTCGGTCTCATATTTCGTATATCTTTGGCCGCGTGTGAGAAATCTTGAGCAACTAAGATGACCCTGCAATGTTCTTTTATCATGATTTCACATTATTCTGCTTATAGATCCATCCACAATGATGTTAATCCTTGAATCGTATTTTAACATCCTTCCATCTGTGGTTTTATGGCGCAACACCGAATGTTTTGTGGCTCCGTCTGGAAAGCCAATTCGAAGGAGAAGTCCTCCTCAATAAACGGGAAGAGTTGGTAATATTTTCTAGTTTGGTGACTACCTATAGATGTATATCTTTCTAAGGAGGAGGAAGCATGTAGGGTTGGTGCGGTTAAGGTACCCGATCAAGTGTTTGCGAGATGGAGACTGTATGACCACGTTGTACATAGATACTAGATGCATTTCGAGGGTGCCTCGTGACTCTTCTATCACTCCCCCTCTGCAAGTATAACAGCGCAGAAGATTTTCTTCGTAGTATTTAGCAACCAAATGAACCCCTAAGATCTGAAGTGTAGAGGAGCTCTTGTGCTCGCTTAGCTGCCCAAAGGGGCAAAAGGTCAACAAGTTAAATGCTGCACTAAATAGAAGAACACTTGTAGAGATCGCAGTTTTCCAGACTGTGTGGTTCTGCATTGGTCAATCCTGTGACAGGAAAAGAGTCATTCGATGCCAAATTCATATTCCTAATGATCACGTTATATGTACAATGCAAGATCATCTTTTCTCGACAGGAAAGAAGCATATTTGACTGTTAATACAGTATGTCAATTGATGCGTATTACAGATGAATTGGACTAACGTGCTTTAGATGTTTTTGGAGGTTATTGGAGGTTTCTCTGGCATCGCCTCATGCTGCGATCGAGGTATTGACTTTACGTTCTCTGCTGGGCTGAAGAGTCGGGCGTTAGAATCGATTTTTTTTAACAGCTTGTCGGATCCTTGGGACTCTGTCGCGAGGTATGGGGTTGCAGATGCTAGATGATTCCTAATTTGCGATCACATGCATGTTTCCTTTTTGCCTCAGAGTCTAAGGAACCAAAGTGATACATAAATCGGTCATTATTATGAAAGGGATATAGTCTCAGTCAAGTCTCTGAGTTCTGTCTCCAATATCTACTAGATTCACACACTCATGCCATTCTAACGGTCCCCAATTAAGCCAACTGCTTCGTGCAACTCTATCGCTCGCTTATCCAGGAGGGGGCAATATAAATGCAAAAACAATAGAAACAACACACCACTCCTCTCCACCAAAAATAGCAAAACTTCTAGAGATCAACTCCCCCAGGGAGTTGATCTCAGTATGAAGAACCCAAACCCAGTTGAAGAAGGGTTGGATACTTATTCGAGGTAGTGGGTCCCTACCAGTTGGCGGAATGTTGAACCCAATCGATCCACACATCAAGCACATTTGATCCAAACCACTTAGCCAAGTGGCCGCCTGTATGCTTGATTTGTGAGGTAAAAATGCTATTTAGGTATATGAATAACATGAGGTAGATATGGTGAATGGCAGGAGATGGGCCGGGGCTGTGCCGGGGAGGCGGCGGTGAGGTTAACGGCGGTATAGCAGGGCAATAATGTAATACGAAATTAGGCACTCGGCACCTAAGACATAAACGACCACAGGATTCAAGTATGTATCATTGATGAAGAGGACTTTTTAAACGAGTCTTTCAATCTGTGTACGGTAATCAGGTAGCTCACGGTTCAATAGGAGAACTTCCCCTGAACGCAGTAAAACCACCCCCTTGACTGGCACGGCACGATAGCTTAAATAGTCATATAGTGTTAACTATATTACAGGTAGGAGATTAATTTCACTGATAAAGAAAGCCATGCTGTGAAGCTCAGATACAGCAAGAAGCGAAGCAATTAGACAGTATGAAGCGCTTGGGAGTTTTGAACATAGTCCATGGTACTAGTACAATATAGGCGATCTTCTGTACATACTTACACCCCCCGTAAAACGGTGTTGTCCCTCTTCTCAATAGGCTTGTACCGTTCCTCCAAAACCTCCTCCGGCGTCTTTTCAAGAGGAGCTGGCTTCTCGTATCTCTCATGAAGAGCCTTCTCCACAGCCGACGAGTGGCTCAGAGTAGCATATTGGGTCTTTGACTCGAGCCTCTCCTCTGCTAGACCGATGGCTGCTGACGCTTTACCAATAGCTTCTTTGCCCTTTTCCACCCCCTTGGAAAAAGTCTCCCTTACCGCACCGCGCACTGCATCGACAGTTCCTCCACTCCGAACAGACTCAGCTGCATCTTGAGCTCCGGACCTCGCATTGGCTGCAACTCTCTCAGACTTGGCCTTTGCTGCATCCAGTACCTCCCCAGACTTCTCCTCGGTGCTTCTAAGTTGCTCTTTACTCGATCCAACTGCATGCTCCGTCTTCGTCTTCGTAGAAGCACCAAGCTTACTCGCACCCTCTTTCACCTCGGCGCTAACTCTCTCAGCACCAGAAATCGTAGCCGCAGCAGCGCTGTCGACACCAACGGCAGCTTGACCCACCGCCTTCTTCGCCACAGCCTTACTTCTATCAACGGCCTCCTGGACCTTGGGACTAGCTGCCTTCTCCACCTCCTCAATGCCCTCCCTCGACTTTTGTAGTCCGCCCCCGAGTAACCGCGACAAACTTCCCTCCATCCCCTCCCTCACTCCAGTCCAATCCGTCCTTTGCACCCACCGCACAGCATTTCGATCTCGTTATTCCACCGGTCTTTAGCGGCTTCTACTAGGGTGCTACGTTCTTCTCGGGCGAGCTCGGCGCGGGTTTGAGGGGGCGGAAGGGGGGTTGGGTCTAGCAGGCTGGTAAGGACTTGGGATTGGGAGCGTAGGGCCAAGGCTTGGGATTTGCGGTTGCGCTCGTGGGCGGCGACTGTGAGGTATGCGAGGCCGAGAGTGAGGGTCACACCGCCAGTCTGTATAACAAGTTAGCTATGAGGAAGCTTCATCCGTATTTTTGCGTGACTTACGAAGCCGGTGGTGAAGCCCATGTTGCCGGTAATAGCTCGCTGGAATGCGCCAGGAGCGCTGGTATACTTCGTAAAGGTTTACGAGGGCACCACAGTGATTAAAACACCCCAATTGATATGAAAAGAGCTCCAAAGAGCTTTTAGAGAGGTTGTTGACCAGGGTTGGAGAATGTGTAGGTCGTTGATTCCGAGCTTTGCGGCTCGCCAAATTTTGAGCCCAAGAAAAATCGCGGGACTTCGACCTCTCCCGATGTCTTGCGGCTCAAGCTCAACGACAAACTCCAACAACGACACTCCGTTCCGTTCGTTCAAGTCTTCTTCGGGGCCCAATCCCACCTCGATACCTACTAAGGCCACCCAACACTCCCTCTAGCTGGGTCTATCTCCTAAAAATCCTCCACGATGGCAGGAGGCCGCATGAAATACCGGCATTTCAACCGCTCATCTGCCCATAGACAAGCAATGCTTCGAAACCTTGTGACCTCTCTCTTCACCCACGAATCCATAGCAACAACATGGCATAAAGCAAAGGAAGCACAGCGGTTGGCAGAGAAGCTGGTCACGTTAGGCAAGAAGAATACGGAGGCTAGCAAGAGGAAAGCTTTCGAGATTTTCTATGTACGTTTTGCATATTTCAAAGCCCATCACTTCTGTGATTTGCTGGAGGTTCAAGCAAGAAGAGAAAACTGATATCAAGACAGACGCCCCACGAACTAGTCCCCAAACTCTTCGGCGAAATTCGCAAGCGCTACGAATTACGCCCAGGAGGCTACACGCGGGTCCTCCGTATCGAGCCATTGAAGCCTGACATGGCGCCCTCTGCGATTCTCGAACTCGTTGATTGGAAACACGATATGCGGTTCCAGATGACGGCGCGGACACTTGCGAAGGAACGGGCGGATGGTAGGGAAAAGCCGCGCCAGATGACAGCGAAGAATATTGAGAAGGTGACGAGGTATAGGAAGGGTGGGATGCACGCGCTTGACGACCTGGTGGAGAGCTTTGCGGAATTTGGGGTTGCTAAGGAGAGGGATAATGCTGCGAGTGAGGAGAAGAGGTGGGGTGGGAATATATGAAAGCAGTAGCCAGGGGATTGTATATGTAACTGTATTTAGAAACAATGTTGCGTGTGAGGGCGTTTTTCTGGGGTATCAAAAACTATGTATGCAGTATAGCGACCTAAAGTACTACAGGAAATCGAAGGTATCTCCCTTCTCCATAATCATTTTCCCAACCCTCTCAGTCCCAACTATCCTCTCAAGCTTTAGCACGTCCCATTTCGAAAATATAGCTCTGGCTGTCCCATCTCCAGGCGCTAGTTTCCCCTCTTGCACACTTCTTCCTAAGTAGCCGCCCACTATCTCTTTGTAGAATATTGAATTGTCAGGTAATCCGTACAAAATCACTTTTCTCACGCCTCTCAACTGATATCTCCTGAAATGATGCGCGCGCTCCGTATAGAGAAGTACAGTATGTCTCCCGCTGAAGAAATGTGATCGAGCTCTTGCTACGTCTCGAACAGATGTGTATTCCGAGATACTGCCAAAAGACAAGTTGCTAGTAGAAGGAGATGTTGAGAAGTAGTTTCTTACTCGAACAAAGTCCAGGTATGAAGGGATGAATATGACAGTCCCAGCACTGTCTTTTGAGCGACGAGTCAAAGAAGGAATGATGGCTGATGTGAAGTAAGTAAATCTAGCATCTGGATCCGTGGAGAAAGAAGGCGAGTCGAGTCGCGAGAAGGTCTGTTTAACCTTCAATCCTAGCTCTTGAATAGCACCCTGGTAATTATCATTGATCTTGACTTTCCCTGCCCAATTCTTCGACTGATTGAAGAACAAAGTGTTCAGTTCAGGGGTGTTGAAACCTGCTAGTGCAATGGTCTGGCGGAAGTATTTGGCATTGTCGTCTAGATACCAGCTTCGGACTCGGCTGAAATCGCAGCCATGCGCCTCCTTTGGTTGAAGATTGAGGTGCTCGAAGATGTATTCGACATGCTCCCAATTTTGCATCAGTAGAGCATCGGCTTGGTCGACTATGACTATCTCAATTGAACTCAAGAAGTCGTAATCACCCTTCTTCTCCTCTTTTCCCTCGAGAGCCATTCGCAAGCCTAGAGGGCTGGCAAATATGATATCCGAGTTATAGAATTGAGAGAAGTACTTGATGGTCTTTCGAGTAAATTTGAGTCCAAGTCTGAACATATCATCATCATTGCCTCCGAAGAGTTCTCGGAAATCGGCAGGCTTGTCTTCCGAGAACTTCTCCCCCGTCTCAACGTATGAATCGTCGAAACGTTTCCGGTTCTCTTGTTGGTCTGGTTCACATAAGGATGTGATTGAATTGACCATTCGAACGCACGATTCCCGCGTTGGGAGGATCATGAGGACTTTAGGGCGAGTGAAGCCTTGGTCTCTCAATTCGAGATCTTCCTTTTCTTCTTTGGCAAGACGGGCGTTGTTCTTAATTACACGATCTCGAGTTCTAAAACCGTGAGTTGGATTCAAACGAATTTGAAGGCTCGAGACTTACTTGAAAACATGATTGACAGCATGTAAGCATGCCAATCGCCGTAGGCTCTCCGAGTTAACGGGGCTGCGCTCGCAATACAAGACATCTTGGTAATTGAACATATACGTAGCAATAGATTTCTCCAAAGGGTCGAAAGTTGGCTTTTGCTTTGAGATGATACCCGCCAGCTTTTGCTTCAACTTTAAATCACCAGGCCCAGATACCGTAGAAATTATACCGGGTTTAGCATCATCCGTCTGAGGCAGACTGATCACAGCCTTTCCAAAATTGGGCAGCAGGGTCTTCATAGTAGTTGACTGGTTCAATTGCAATGCCTTCAATCTTTTTGACAAGGCATTATCCTCTGGGTCCGCAAAGTGTGATTCAAAGGGATCCGAAGCATCTTCGTCGTCGTTCTCTTCTTCCAGGAGCCCATCAGTCGCAGTTTCCGGCCCTTCCTCCGCTTCCACGACAATATCAGCGTCCTCTGCTTGGTCTTCAAGGTCCTCTGAATCGCTTCCAGAGACTTCTTTGACTTCAGTAGGATGCTCTAATTTTCTTCTCTTGGCCTGGGGTGCAGAATCCGCTGTAAGGCTTTGCATGAGAGCTGAATAAGAGCGTACAGTAGGCGCAGGCTCCGTGTCGTCCTCGTCGCTGGAATCATCTTCACTTTCAATATCTTCCTCCACCTCAGATGGACTTCAGAGTCCGACTTTTGATCGTCCCTGAAAATGGTTAGCTGGAATATTTCGGTCTAATTGGAAGTTCCCATACCGTTCTTTTTTGCTGAGCAACTCTTGCACTGTCGAAAATAGGTCTTTTTTCCGCCTCTGAATCCACCGCGTCCACGAGCACCACCACGAGCACCACCACGAGGTCCCCCTCGAGCACCTCCACGTGAACCTCCACGTGCACCCCCTCGGCCTCTGGGCGCTCCTGATCCTGAGCCTCTGCCACGAGACCCACCTCTGGTACCGTGAAATGCCATTTTACGTATATCTGCGCGAATTAATATGTATGTATGTATGTTACTCTCGAAAGCAGGATGTCGAAGTCTCAAAAAAATTAAGAATTTCTTGCGATAAGAATCCTTATCTTAGCGCGAGCCAGGGTTACAAAAAGACTGGAAGAATGGAGGGGACGAATGAGGACGAAAATGTTTTGGATGGTCTCTCAAATAGGTGTAAAGGAGAATCTGTTTAGGAGGCATCTACGGTTCTAACTCCCTAGAACAAAAAACAAAGCAAAAGTTAAGATCTACAGAGCAATTGAATATTTTGAGTGCAAAGCACGTGCCGTCCGAAGATCGCCCACAAATCCCACCACGCGGGTAAATCGACAACGGAGGAGGGGAATTTTCGACCCAGATCAACGACGTCTACAACCTCACCCACAACCTCCTCGACCCTTTAGATACTCCTCATTCTATTGCCCAGCATGGCGGTCGAAATCCCCTCATTCCTACATCTCGCGCGCCCTCTTGCGCCCGCAGTAATCGGTGTCCAGCCCACAACCGCACCAGTAAATGTCATAATTCAACCCCAGGTATGCCCCCCAAGATATAAACCTCCTTGAATCCCGCTTACAAAATACCAGGCAGTCTTCTCAATCCTCGACCATGCGATCCGCCGCGATATCCGGGACACGCAATCTACACGTGTGATCGGGGCCCTCTTAGGCGTACGCTCAGAAGATGGCATGGAAGTCGAAGTACGCAACTGCTTCGCTATCCCGCACACCGAGAACGAAGACCAAGTCGAGGTCGACGTCGAATATCAAAAGAACATGCTCGCCCTACAACTCAAAGCCAACCCGCGCGAAGTCCTGCTGGGCTGGTACACGACGAGTCTCGAGCTCAACAACTTTAGCGCGCTGATCCAGAACTTCTTTGCTAGTCCAGAGACGGGCACGTTCCCGCATCCCGCGGTCCATGTTACAGTTTCGACGGAGCCAGGGAAGGAGATTGAAGCTAAGGCATATATCAGTGCACCAGTGGGAGTTAATGCTGAACGGGCTGCGGAGAGCTGTCTCTTTATCCCGGTCCCGTATGAGATCCGATATGGCGAGGCTGAGAAGAGTGGACTCGAATTAATTTCTGGAGCGAAGGACAGCGAGAACCGTGCTGCGCCAGTCGTTTCAGATATCGAAGGGCTGGAGCGGGCTGTTGACCAGACACTAGATCTGTTGGACCGGGTTGCTGAGTACGTTAGCTCCGTGATAGATGAGGAGAGAGAGCCTTCGAATGCGTTGGGACAGTTCTTGATGAATGCTTTGTCGCTGGCACCGAAAGTCGACCCCCAGGATATCGAGCGCGATTTCAACAACCATATCCAAGATGTGCTTGTTGTTTCGTATCTTGCAAACACTATCCGGACGCAGATCGATTTGTCTCAAAGATTGGCAACCGCTACTCTGACCATGGGTGGTTCAGACGCTCTTGCAGCTACAGGTGGTGGAGAAGGTGGCGAGAAAGGAGAGCGAGGTGGCCAAAGAGGCGGAAAGCGTGGTGGTAGAGGTGGCAGAGGTGGAGGACAGCAAAGGGAACCTAGAGAACCTACCGAGTAATTATGATGATTGATCGTTTCCATACAACTCAGCCATGCATTACTTTGCATTGTAGGATGGAAAAGTACGGCGTTTACGGTGGGCTATAGAGCCTTTCATTCACATAGAAATACCATTTTCCATTAAATGCATCGTGTTCATTTGCATCAAATAGTGTCTTATAATTTGTTGTATTCATGGTCTATTAGCACAATTGTTATCGTCCAGTCAAAAGTTCCATTTTTGATAAAGGCAATTCCCGAACTCCACCAATGCTACCATACGCCACTTTTCTTTCAATCACAGAAGCGTATGCCATTAAACTCCAGTGGGTGGCTTGGGAGGGAGCGTCGATGGATTGCCATAATGCGGGAGATGAGTATTTCCAACCTGCACATTCTGTGCCATACCATGCATACCTTGAGGTAATCCCTGTGGTAATCCCTGTGGTATACCTTGTGGCATACCTTGCGACATACCCTGAATCATTCCATGAGACATGCCCTGAGGAAGATTTGGGGGCATGCCTTGTTGCATACCCTGATGCATCATCACAGGTCTTTGAGCCATGTGAGGCGATGCATGATACGAAGGCAAAGAGTTATTTGAACCCTGTCTTGCCATGTTATACCCCATGCCGGTTCCAAATTGTTGCTGAGGAGGAGGAGCGTAGGCATTGTAAGGGAGGTGAGGGGACCCGTGATGTGACATAGACTGAGGAACTGGCATATTGCCGTTTCCCGGTACAAATGACTGAGTCTTTGGGTTGAATGCGTGTCGATTGAAACTTCCAGGAATTGGGTGTTGACTCTTGGGATCAGCAAGATTGGCGGTGCTTGGCAACTGGCCGAAAGCATACGGAATGGAGCTTTGTGGCCCAGTGCCCATGGGGCCTCGAGTTTGATATTGAGTCTGATTCTGATACATTGGCTGCTGTTGCTGCCACTGTTGTTGTGGAGCAGCGGACTGGGGCTGAATAGGGGATCCATATGTAGTGATTGGAGCACTATTTGGCTGATACCGTGGTTGAGCTGGTTGAGGATATTGCTATAGATTATCAGCTTCTAAATCCTCGAGGCGGGAAGAGAAAAATTTCCTACCTGAGGTCCATTGCTATATACTTGCATGTTACCATTATTTATCTGCCCTGGGTTAAATTGCGGGGTTGGCGGCCCAAATTGGGGAGGCATCGACTGTTGATAACTACCCTGAACCGCACCATTGAATGGTTGAGGGCCAACCGGCGAGTACTGCGGTGTTGGGGTCCATGTTGGCATTTGAGGTTGAGGAAAGAACGGTGTGTACTGAGATCGAACGTCGAAACTCTCAGAGTCATCTCTCCGTTGCTTTAAAGGCTTCGGCTTTTTGCTTTGGCTTCTATCTTTGGTCGATACAGAACTCGAACGAGACATGTCATTGCCATCTTCTGTATCTTCAAGTTAATCAGCAGAAGCAAAGACAAGAGCGGCCGTATACGTACCAGGTGTAGCATCTCCTTTGTCATCCTTGCCAAATATACGCTCTCTAGCCCTGTTATAGGCAGCCTCTCGCTCTTCTCTGGACAGCCTATTTCACAGCACGTTAGTCTCCAATGTCATGAAACATAGAGCATTTTACGTACTTTTCCTTGGCTGAAAGCGCCTTTTCTTTGCCGTCACTGCCTGTTTCCGAAGTCGCCTTGGACGGGCTTTGGCCAGCATCACCATCGCCACCTCTTCGCATAATCTTCATAGCGGGCATAGTGGGCGGCGGAGTATTCCCCGAAGTTGGAGGATTTGATATACTAGTCAACGAGGGAGGTAATCGGCAAAAGGGTGTTCGAAATATACGAACAGCGCCAGCGACAGCGTCAACCTGATGGGTCATGTGATAGTAGTCCGCGAGTTTGTGGGTTAACATTCGGCAAAATGAGTTACACGGTGGTAGATCGATGAAAGGGTCTCTGTATACGTTATTAGTCAAATTTACACCAGATAGTAGAGCCTAAAGGCGTATCGCTTATTGGCGGTTACTCACTTGGAGTCTTTTACAAACTCTATGACATCTTTCTCAAGCCTTTGATATTTTAAAAGTTAGCGATGATTGATCTTTGGACGATTCTGCTTCCTGCCAGGAAGTCCCTGGGCGGTAAAGTTTGCCATGGCCGACTCTTAAAACATGAGGTATTGCTGGCCTCGGACTTGCAGGAGGATTGATTAAGAATATTACTTACCGTAGGAGGAAAATGCGATCTTTAGGGGATTCCAGCGCCTCCAACAATTTTTCATCAGGCGTCTGGCGGTAGAACCTACTGAAGGCATCGGAAGCATCAGAGGGACCAGAGAGACCCATCAGAGGCTTAGGCTTTCCATCGTCTGTGGTCTCCTGTCCAGAGGAACCGCTTTGAGGAGTAATCATTCCTTGATTCGGTCGCTCGGGCATTGGCTGCATGCTACGACGGACGGGAGCTTCATAGAACTCTGCACGATAGGCCCTGGCCGCTGCTTCAGATCCGATCCTTGATCCCGCAACAATAGATCCTCGCCCCGAAAAGGTATCATCGTCTTCAGAAGCCTTAACACTGGCACTATCATCAGGCCGTAAAGATTCTTTTTCGTCTAAAGCAAAGGTTGTCCCCGATGTGATGCTCTTCCCGTCTAGACTGGGTGGCTTCGTCCCCAGTTCAGATCCAGAATCTGTGCGTTGAAATGGGTCGTCGGAAAACCCTTCAACTCCATCACTTTTCCTGGGAATCGCTCCTCGAGACCCATTTACAACAAGACTAGGCATTGGAGAATTGACGCTCAGCGCTTTGACAGCTTCGACAAGATTGGTCTCCACGGCTGGTGAAGATGTTCCCCTTGTCGAACTATCCTCTCCCGGCGTAGATGTATCCCCTGAAGCAGAATTCGTGGTGTCTGATAGCGGAGTATGCTCGTTAGAGCCTTCCATCGACCGCTTCTCTAGTTGGTCTTGTGACAAAGCATTCTCTTGCGCCGAAGCTCGCGCAGGCCCAGATTTCGAAGTATTGGTGAATGAACTGAAGGATACACTATCTTTTCCTGCAGATGCAGCTACCTTTACATGGAGTTAGCAGTGTAAATTGAAAGGAGTCGCGGCTGAACACGTTAAGAAGAACCGGGCGTACCTTTGCAAAGGAGAGTCTGGAAGTATCTGCAGACATTGGTGCGGTAGCCATATTGGTGAATATATTAGGTGGAAACAAAGTCCAGTCGCCAGAAATGAGTGTAGTGGTCCAGACAGGACAAGAGGTAAGATTCGCAGCCAGGCGACCAGAGAGCAGCCTGTTGAAACCAAATGTTGAGTTTGAAATGGAAAATTAAGGGAGAATGTTAAGGGCGCCCGATGCAGAGACGTGACATCTGGTCATTGTCGTCGCAGACAAGCTGGAGGTGGAGTTGGTATTGTTGTATGGCGGGGAAATTGAAGGTGTTCTGACGGTGCGTTTGATTGATCCCACGAGAGGATGTACTGTACCTACTACTGTACTGTACTGTAGGACGGGGGTGGAAGAACTTGGACGCCTGTTGATGTGGAAGTGGGTGGTGGGTGGTTGTTTAATCGGCCGCCGCAGTCGTACAACACGAGAAACCGTTCGTGATGGCGGTGTGGTGTGTTCGCCCTCGTGCGGACGAGGTAATGGGTGCGAGTGGAGTTTTCGAGGTGGTGGAATAGCTGTAGGTATTCAGATTCAGAGCATGGTGTTCAGCTCCCCTCTTGTTCTGCTCGCTCGCTCAGGTCAGAATTAAATTCAGAGTACACACCAGTACAGTAGCCGGGCGTCTTGCCCTGCTAGTTAGACCCCCGAAGGTATGGAGTAGGTAAGCCTAGCGCTAGAGACACATCCCTGCAAATTCTTTAACTTCACCTCACCCACCGTACAGTATAGTACCGCAGAGTCTCTATATGCTTGCCCTTGCCCTTTTTTGAAGGCAGAACCAACCGCAACAACATAGGTACATCTTAACTATAGGTACTCTTTACAAAACCACTGCTCTACCGACGAATTGCATCTCATTCTCCCCCTCCATACTGGTCCAGTGCCAAACCACTTCCATTCCATCTGTATAAAACAAATCTTAGAGATCCTGCGCCAGCGTATACCACCTGCATGCGACAATGAATCGATATCCCAGACCTCCCACGGGCGGTGGCGCCTCCAGAGCTACAGCTGCTACCTTGTGCCAGAAATGCCTGAAGAAAGATAGGTTTATGTTTCCCTGGTTTATATACAAAACGCTGACTTTCCATTACGCCACTACTCCTACGAATGCAAGGCTATCGCCCAAGAGAGACCCTATGTTCCCCGCCCATCTCGGACCCAGCAGCTCCTGAATCCTAAGTTGGTGCCGAAGTTGACAAGCGATGTCCCGAATGATCTGTCAAAAAAGTTTGTCGTCATTTTCTCATGTCATCCTCAAGCTCTTTCTCGTGCACCAGAATACACCTCCTACACGTTCTGTTTATCCCTTGCGGCTGGGACATCTAGTCGGGTGGAAACTGCTGGCAAGACTTTGTTCTATAATCATCGAGCACTTAAGGAGTACTTGCTCCAATTCAAATTGCTTGCTCTGTTCGGGGGTTTTTGGGCTTAAGCAACGGGCGCTGAAGAAAATTGTGCCATACTCTGTGACGCCATTTTGCAACCAACACCCAAAGATAATGAGTACCACCAAAGCTAACATACTGGTGCTTTTAGGAAAGGTGTCGCCGACGAACAACTTGCCAAAGCAGAGGCAGAGCGGGAAAGGGGCCGGAAGAGGGAGAGGGAAAGTAAGGAACCAGAGAGCGCCGGGAAGCCTAAAAGAATGCGATCGGCTTCTGCGTCTTCCGTCTCGACCATATCTACAAATGTATCAAAATCGCCATCACCTCAACAAGCAAGACCAACAAGCCTGTCACGGTCACCGTCTCGAACAGGATTAGGTCGACAGGACCGTAGATATTCCAGCATTTCACGGTCGCCGCCATCTCGTCCAAAGACGACGCATGAGAAGAAGCGAAGAAGGGATTCTTATTCGTCTGTGGACTCACGTATGTCCAATACGGGGGATCGTGTGCCACATTCTAGAGAACGAGGAAGTAGTCGCAGCACTAGACGGAGATATCGACACGATAGTCCTCCTGCAAGAGGTAGAAATGCAGAAATTAGAAGCCCGCAAAGGAGGAGAAGGTTTTCAGATGATCGCGAGCCTGGTCGAGATAGCAGGAACAGTGGTCTCAACCAAAATAACTTCAATGATGAGAACAAACGCCCACCAAGAGAGAAAAGTTTGAGTCCTTTTAGTAAAAGGTTGGCGTTAACGCAATCGATGAACATGGGAAGATAGATTACCAGGTGGAGACTAGCTATAGTCACGGATGAGTTTCCTCGAAGAGGATTTGGAAGGGACACCTTTTGAATTGGCGATGAATGCTTTTAGAGTAGATAAATACCCCAAAATATCCGCTTCTCTGCACAACAAACCCAACTCCATACGCCATACCCTATGCTTTTCCTTTCCTATGGCATTGCTGACCTCCTGTGAAATTCTGCATCATTGCATTTCTTCATCTTCCTTCTCCCGCCGCTCATCTTCTACCTCCTCTCGTTCCCTCAACTTAACACTTTCAACCAAAGCAACACCTTCCATGCCCACCTCATCTCCGCCTTCACTTGCAGAAACAGCCCCCTTCCCTGACTTGGCTGTCGCCGCCTGTTGCGCTCCCTCGATCCTCTCCCGTACCATCTTCGCAATTGCGTTCTCCGTCCGGACGTTGAGGATCTCCAACTTCTTATCCAGATCCCTCTTCAAGTCCCAATTAGGTTTCTTTGGCTGCAACTTGAACAGATCCACGCCTTTGTCATCTTGCTCTTCCTCCTCCGCCTTCCTCCTGATTTCCTCTTCGACTTCCCTTGCTTGCTGCTCCAGTGTCTTATCCAACGCTAATGTCGGCGGCGCCTCAAACCCCAGCTTCGGTCCCTTAGCTTCTGAATCATAATTGCGTCCCGAGAGGTGTAGTTTTGTCACGTCCGGTTCGGCAGGGGGAGAAGGGGAGCGCGTCGATTCCGGGGCCACAATTTCATCGCTGGGCTGTTTGCGCTTTAGGGACTTGAGTTTTGCGAGACGCGCCTTCCGGTCATCTGCTGCGGCGCCTAGAGATGCATGTGTAGTGGACATTTTTTTTGGATATGTCAAGAGAGTTGGATTTTTCTTGAATGTTGCATGTAAACCTTGTCGAGACTTCGGCTCTCAGCCTTGTGCACTAGCCTCAAATTTTTATAGTATGCTGGCCAGAAATTTACATCCTTTCACATCACCAATACTATGGGCAGGGCAAAATTTCCTACGACATCCTGATGCCTTCTATCGATGCCTCTACGTCCGGATATACTTGCAAGACGTTTGTCAACATTCGACCTACCGATTCTTCCTTTCCTAGCCCCAAGAGTTTTTTCAGCCATGGCCTTCCAGGGGCAACCGGAATTTCGGTTCGAAAACGCCTCAGAACTATTCTGTCGGCAATAAAGTGAAGGAAGTCACTGGTGATACAGGCCACCATGCGGGAGAATCAAAGTCGCGACTATGGGGCACAATGCGAGACATTCCCAGGTCAGAGAAGGCGGAAAGTTTGCAAGACAACCTCAAGGCCGAACAGCCTTCTAACGAGGCGCACGAGATCAAGACGGATCGCTTTCATACAAAAGGAGATGGCGCCGAACCGAGTATATCTGAAGAAGCTGAGGGTTTCCTTAGATCATCAGTCCAGAGAGAAACGTTCAACCAGAAGTACATTAGAGTTATGTCGGCGCGGCATTCAAAATATCAGACATCGAGACAACTACGGAGGGTTCAACTTCAAAAATCGAAGGATGGCGCATTGCCTTTGAAACCTCAACTACGAAGGCGACCAAGGGGGGCGGTATTGTTTGGATTTGGTGCGACAATGACAAAGAAACCGGCGAAAGGAGGGTCTAAATTCGAGTGGAAATTCCTCTCAAAAAACCGCTTCCCAGTCCCAAAATTGTACGGGAATTTTCTCTGGTACCAGCAGAGGGCCCCAATCGATTCAATGCTTCGCAGCTTCCCCTGTCACTCCGGAGAGTGGCATAGGAGATTTTACATAATCGCCCGAAACAATAATCCTGGATTCTTTCACAGGCAGCCAAAATTAGCCGTGTACCGCTCGTGGACATTTCCAATCGAACTCATACAGGAGTACATCAACGAAGAGTCTTCGTATTCATTACGTAAAGCCTGGGAAGACATTCCCGAAATCCAGCGAGTGCGTCTTTGGCCAGAGCTTATGTTGACAGCCTTGAAGGACTGTCCAGAAAAGGCAATGAAAGTTCTGAGTGCTACCTACATTGAACCATATCCCGATGGCAGAGCCTTGTCTGGATGTCTGGACTATATAATCTGGTACTACCTCCGGTACGCACACCTTACGGATGACACTCCAGCCCTGGAGATCTTCCAGATAGTCAGCCGTCTACTTTCAAAAGGTCCTTTAGATCACGTATATTTATCTCAGACTTCGATATTTCTGTTGATCAAACACTTACGGACCCCAGACCTGGTTGAAAATCTCTACAGGACTTTGAACAAGATCAATAATCCCCTTCATCACAACAGCCTGATGCAGTTTGCGGATCATTTAGCGAAATCGGGTGGCCGTTATACAAACATTGCATATGAGATCATGGAGATCATTGGCGATTTACAAGGCGTCAATTTCAACAGTAAACAGATGGCGAGTCTTTGCACGACTTTGCTCATGGCTGCTGGTGACAACACGCAATTCCACTACAATGAAGTATTCGAATACATGCTCAAATGTGGACTAAAGCCGGATACTATCTTATATAACGTCTTGATATATAAAACTCTGAAAGCTGGATTGTCCGAAAGGGGGTGGCAAATTTATGAGATTATGAAGCAACATGGTATCCAGCCAGATGCTTACACATATTCAATTCTAATGAACGACGCGAAGAGTCGGGTGGACAAAGCTGACATTACCCATATCACCGAAGCTGTCAAGGAGAGATCTTTGTGGGCGCCACACATTATTGCAGATGCCCTTCACTCAATGTTCATTTTTAGCATTCGTCAGCATCGCCTAGATACAAAAGAGGCAGCCCGAAGGTGGGAAAGTCCGCCAGTTCTTGAAACGACATATTTTGAGCAGATGCTCCCAGTATATTGTGGATACTTCCGTTTCGAACCCTTGGCCCATCTGGTTCCTGGGTTGGAGGGACTTTACAAAAACATCACCAATTCGGACTCAATCCCCAACCAAAAAGACTTAGTCGATCCGCAAATGCCCGTTCTCGTCATCATGCTCGGTGCCCTCCTTAGAAGCTTTAATGACTCAGAGACGCCAAAGATCTTCTACCAGCACTGGAAGCAGCTGGTGGAGAATAACGATCCAATCATGACTCAGATGTCAGATCGAAAAGAAGACTACGGTTTTCGTCATATCTACAATCTCACTCTTCTAGCACTCGGACAGCACGCATCTAGGATACAAGACTGTCTCCAGATCATCGAAGACATGTCTGCGAAACCCCCTGGTCCACCAGATACAGGAGACCCAGATATCTACGAGCCTCCACCTCTGCATCCACCCAAGCCAGACGTCTCCACCTGGTCTATCCTCGTCCACATCTTTCAAAAGCACCGCCAGAGCCGCGCGGCTGAGAAGATTCTCGTGATGATGAAGGAGCGAGGCGTCGAGCCTAATCAAGTTACATGGACCACCTTGATGAATGGCTACGCCCAGATGCAGGAGCCGCGCATGGCGATCAATGTAATAGCTCGCATGGAAAAGGCTGGCTATACACCTGATCAAGAAATTCTTTCAACGCTACGCCATCTGCGTGATCGCAGGGCGCTGGTTGAGGGTATGCAGAGGTTAGAAGAGGAGCGTAAAGAGAGAGAGATTGCAGCGGTGGAAAATCTACAGAGAGAGGTAGAGGAGATGGTTGATGGGACAGAAGAGAGTGTTGAAGATGATGGTGATGGTGATTTGGATGGGGCCGAGCTCGTGGTGAAGGATTTGGCTACTAGGGATGCCTACATTGACGTGAATAAGAGAAACACGCAATGGCGGATCATCAAGCTCTTTCAAAAGATTGATCACTACGACCACGATGGCCTAAACTCTGTCCCTCGCCGAGCAACATCATCGCCCGAGACGATACCAGGGAGGGCTCCTGATGGCGCTGTGAGGAATGCCGATGTTTAAATACTTGTTGGTTTTGTAATAATGACCTGTACATAGTGTATGTAATTCATAGATTTTCTTGTATAACAAATAAACCAAACTACTATACACCCAGTCTCCCCCGACCCTAATTCCCTCCCTCTTAAGCTAGCTATTAGGTGACACAACCTTAAGTGTACATGAGGGGTACTTTATTTCCTGCTTGATAAGCCACCAGGGACATCCATAGTAGCAAGGAGCTTTCAAAAGCTTTCAAAAGATCCCAAACTCAGACAATATTCGAATTGCGAATTTCGAAATGGCTCTTCCATCATTCATTCATTTATTCATTCATTGCTTCACTCTATACCTCCACCTTTCTTACCAAACACTCGTACATACTGTTTCAATCCAACCATACCCCAGCACTCTTTTCAAAGCCCGTACCAGCCGAGCGATGAGTTGAGGTATCTTAGATACAGTATCTATCGTATTCTTAGAGTATGGAGGAGAAGCAAGAAAGGCACCGCACCCTCCCTCCTTGCCGATCTTTCCAACGAAGGCAGATAAGAGTTCTGCAGGCGTGCGGCCCTGCGACGTTTCTCCCTAGAACGGCTAGGATTATGTCGAGGATGAAGGGGGATTTTCATGAATCATGTCCAGCTCGATAATTATCTATGGCCTAGTCATTAAAACCATCCTTGTAAGTCTCTATATCGCACGTAGATAGCATCTTACTTGCCACCTTAGAATGACACTGTGAGCGTGCGATAGAGATGGTGCATTATAACGGATGGTATATTTCGTTTTGTAGGTAGGACATTTTTTTCAATGAGAACGAGGTAATTCGCTGAATAATGTTATTCCTAGACGCTATGGAAGCTTGAAGTTATGATACTAGTAGGTGTCGCTCTTTGTACAAGGGCTCAACCCTGTTTCGCCAATTCGAATAGTGAGCCCTGTTCAACATTAATCCCCATCCGTTACCAAGGCCCATTGAAGAAACATGTCCTGGTTCCGGAAAACTCATGTGAACTAACGGATTTACCGGCAACCACCGCAAATAACCATGCCGCAGTTTCGCACACACTCCCAAGCGAACTCATCCTCTCTACCCTCCCCTCGGTGTTCCTTGCCAAATACTGGAAGCTCTCGAACCTTTGCTTCCCGAAGGCAGAGTTGGCATTCTAATGTTCGCGGGGCACCTGGTATGTCTGTATCAAACCAGGCTTCGGAAAATATGTGATCGCATTGCCAAATGTAATGACTACCACGATGAGAAGGCTCGGCACCAAATTCACGACCATCGCCATCATAGAAACCCGCTCTCCCATCTAAATCATCTTCCACAAATTCGTCTTGTTCTAGTTCATTGTCTGAACCTTCGTCGATGACAACGCATCCATTACATTCCAACATCGGCGCCAGACATTTGAAACAGAATTGAGCCCCGCATCGGCAGAGCATATGAGGACAACCATAAACCTTCTTTACCCCGGTGTGGCATTTCGGACAACGCTTGATTTTCCACTTCTTCAGTTGCGTTTCCAATTCTAGATCGAGGTCCGTCTTTGGGCATTCGTCGTTGTGCCTAAAAGAATGGCATTTGGTACATATCAAAGTAGAGCATCTAGGACAGGTGACACAGGAATCATTGCTGGGTGCTGAGTCAGGAAGTCCGTTATCTTGTTCTAACCAAAGCGGGGATCCTATTGGTGATATGGTGTAATCGAATGATGGTTGACTATTGATACTGCGTGGTGATCCTCCAGAAATAGGCTGGACATTATTGTTGTCTCCAGATACAGAATTCGATGATTCTGAAAAGTCTCTCTCGGAGACATATAAGCGTGGTGAGATAAATGCAGAACAGGAGGGCCGGGGGCAGTACAGTCGGTCAGGAGTAAGCCACTCTTCGTGCTTTGATTTGTAGAGGTCTATCTGATAAAGATTAGTATAATGATCCAGACTATCTGAGATATTCTGCAGAACTCACTTGTGTTTGAGTTAGGAGCTTTGAGACACTTGAAAGAGGAATAGCAGAGCAGCACATTGGGGGCATTTTGCTCTCGTTCTTGCAAGCATCGATAAACCATACTTTCAGGCAATTCGAACAGACATGATTAGACTTGCACATCGAGCACTTGTAGGACAAGTCATCCGGATTGATGTCCTCGAGGCAGAGCATGCACCGGGGTGGGGTTGGAACGAGAGGAACGAGTGGACGTGGCGTATCTAGATCTGGTATATCTAGACGTGGCGTATCTCTAGTCAGCATAATGTCTGTAAGTGGGAGAGACGAAGCGACTAAAAGCTTACTTGTCCTAGATCGTCTCATACGGTAAGGCATGTCCATGGGCCAAGAACGCCTACGAGCCTGTTGTTCGGATATCCGGCCTGAATTCATTTCGGACTCTTTCCGTACTGTAAGTACCTAGGGAGGTAAGTAAAGCTAAGGCTGTCTGGTGCTGCTTGGTCAAAAGAATGAATCGGATCAGGAGGAATTAAAGCCTCAGACCTGTAAGCGATGCTTTACCGATGTGCGGTATGTGTATCTGTGACTTTAATGATATACGAGTGGCTCTATGTTAATGAAAGTAAAGGGAAAAGATGGCGTCTGCGGAGACTCGAGTAAATATGTTCAGCTCATCTCGTTCCTTCCTCGACATATACTTCAGCCTCGTCTGAACTTTGAAGTCGATTAACCCCCAACGTCTATTGTCGATAGCCGCCGCAGGAAGGGAAGCTATTATGCCTCCCATTTGAATGACTCCAAGGTAGACGAAAAATTAACTCTTTATAATGAGACCTCAAATCCAGAAAGAATGCTCAAATTTACCATAAAACTTCAGCCTCGGGCGAGTGAGTCGTAGTTGCCTTCCTTTATCTTATCTTAGCCTAGCGTGATGAAGATCCATGCCCAGGCCAGGCCAGTTTTATAGGTATTTCCCCGACCTCATTCCAGACTTTGCAGGAACAGCTAAAATGCCCGACAAAGACGCTGGTACACCTCGAGTCTTCCTCGTCCGACATGGTGAGAATCACCCTCCATTCTCTTGAATACATTCGAGAGGTATACCAACCTTGACTTCTCAAACAACCTTGTCTAACCTTGACACAGGAGAGACCGAATGGACTATTTCAGGACGCTATACCGGCAGGAGTGACATCCCATTGACCCCCGATGGCGAACACGAAGTATCCTCCTCTGCAGGAGTCATCGTTGGACCAGGAAGGATCATCGACCCCTCCAAAATAACCCATCTATTCATTAGCCCTCGAACGCGAGCACGCCGAACGTACGAGCTTCTGTTTGATGAATCTGCACAAAAGATGATCGAAGGGAAATCGGAGACTACTGAGGATATTCGTGAATGGGAATATGGTGCGTATGAAGGGCTGTTGACTGCTCAGATCAGAGCGGCTCGCAAAGAGCGTGGGTTGGATAAGGAAAGACCATGGAATATATGGGTTGATGGGTGCGAGGAGGGGGAATCAGCGGACGAGGTCTCGAATCGTCTTGATAGCATTATTGCGAAGATCAGGGAGATACAAGGGCCATATATGCACGGGGAGAAAGGCGCAGACGTGGTCTTGATTGCCCATGGGCATATCTTGAGAGCGTTTGCGAAAAGGTGGATTGGCTTTCCTCTGAGCACGAGCCTGCCTATGATGCTAGAACCTGGTGCCGTAGGAGTTCTGAGCTACGAGCACCACAAGGTAGATGAGCCTGCTTTCCTACTAGGTGTAAACATGGGTGGAAGTCAGTAAAGAGGAAGGCTCGTAAGTATGTATCAAACTAAGAGTTTGCACATATAATGAAAGACTATGGCATATCGTATCATTTCATTTCATTTTATTTCATTTCCTGGTCGCATTAATCATGGCTTTCGTTTAAAGGTGTATAAGAACAAGCCCTCCCTAGAGAATGTCCCCCTTTCCTCATCCTCGATTTCCTCAACGAAAAACCTCTTCTTGGCATTCTTCATAAACTGCATGTCTGCTCTCCTGCGCTTCTTGAAACAGAAAAAAATGACCGCATCCTTGCTCAGTTCAAGAAGCTCTTCTAGCGTGGCGAGAAGCAAAGGGAAAGCCGGCTCGAAGTACACGCAATCGGCTGCTAGGATAACGTTGGGCTTCTGTTCAATGATGTCCTTCGGCAATGGATCACCCCTATCATCTCTTAATGAATGGCTCTTTTCATACATAGCTCAGGGTCCATACCAGTTCAGCACTAGGGGTAGTACACGTGACTGCAGTGAATTGAGAATAACATTTTTTCCCATTAGAGAGAGCATATTCTCCTGATCTGTGATGTAGATAGGCGTATCAATATGACAGCCAAGAGCAACACCTAAGCCGACCAGTCCGCCGCCTGCGCCTAATTCAAGACTATATGATTCTGAGTGACTGCCAGATGATCGGGAAAGGGAGTGGCCTACATTCTAGCATCTCTCAAGGAGTTTCTGTGATACCGTAACATCTGCTTCGCCAGAACCATACCGGCCGGCCATAATTGACCGCCACAACCAGATTTCAGATCCTCGTGGAGTTGTAGCGGAGGTTCAAGCAAGTTTGAGAATTCGATAAAAGTGGTTGATGCAGCTTTGTAGGTAGGTACAGGAGTGAAGTCTTCTCCGATTGATAGAGGCGAGAACTCTGGAGAGGGAGACCGGGATAGCATGGCTCGCGTTCTCTTGAGGTGTTTGAGAAAGGTGGGGGCTGGATCAGAAAGATATCTATCGATACGTACCGATGCCTCCTTTTCCTCGCTTACCATAAGTTGGTTCACCACTTTTCGCGCTAGTGAGACGTTCTTTTTACCCCTTCAAATGTCCCCTTCGTTAACACTCAAATGCAACCCTTTGCTTGTTCACAAGTCAAGGGCTGTGGTTATGCCACATCCAATATTCCCATGAATGAGGTAGTCAAGATCTTCATTTCATGCAGGTACTCCAGGATTATGCACCGATTTGGCAGCCTTCAAATTGCCTCGAATTGCCCTCGACCACCGGTCCACCACTCGACACTTCCGGCCGGAGACCAAAACTCAAATTGTCTTCTTCTTTATGATGGGTCACATTCAACTCCAGAAGCCTGCCTTCCCTTTATTTTCGTCATGTCTGAGCGATCTTGAACAGTTGCTACAGTCTACTTGGCATTTAGAAGTTGCGGGCGGGGGGCTGGAATGAGGCATGGGAATGCCTTCAAACAATATGCTAACCTTTCACCTCCCCAGCAACTCGGCTTCGATAGTATCGGAAGGTTGGTCCCCAGCCATTGTAGCCCTTACTGTCTTTTCCATTGCTGTCAAATTCCTTAAGCAAGGCGATACACATCGATAAGCGGGTCTCCCTGTTCTCCGCCTGCGCCTCCAAATTTTTGGGTCGTGATGGCACCCTCGATTATGTCCGTTTAATTCTGTGTGTCTCCGTCTAGTTGTAAACTCTTCTGTGTATTTTAAACCATGTCAACTCTGCTGTTCTCGTCCGTCTAGTATTGCACAAGTTGGACGACGGAGGTGGATAACTAATCTACACAACCAATTCCTCCCTCGTAAAAATGGCGCTGTGGAAGATAGTCGCTGCTGCTGCCATCATATCAAATATTACGAATGCCACTCCGACAATTGACTACCCTCTCAACTCTCAAGTACCTACAATTGCGCGTGTATCACAACCCTTCGCATATACCTTTCCGAGCTCGACCTTCTCCTCGGCCTCCGCCATAACCTACAATTTATCCAGCGGACCAAGTTGGCTGTCACTGGATAGCACCACTCGCACACTTTCTGGAACGCCATCCACCGCTGATGTTGGAACAGACAGTGTAACTGGAGTAGCTATCGATCTGACGGCTACTGATTCCTCTGGGTCGATTACTCTCAGTGCAACTCTAGCGGTCTCAAAGAATCCTGCACCGGTCGTGAGCATACCACCATCTACGCAACTACCTTCTTTCGGTGCATTTTCCGGGCCGTCGACCATTCTCTTCCATCCATCGACACCATTTACATTTAAATTTGACCCCGAAACATTTTCCGCTAATGGTGGAAGCTCGAACCTTAGCTACTATGCTGTCACCGCCGATAATACCCCCTTGCCATCTTGGGTACTTTTCGACGAGACCTCACTCTCGTTCAGCGGCCAGACTCCAGACTATTCTTCTCTCATTCAACCGCCGCAGACTTTTGGAATACGACTTATCGTATCTGATATTGAAGGGTTTGCCGGGGCGTCCACTGTCTTCTATATTGAGGTTGGAGTACATATTTTGGCTTTCAACAATGCGGATATGTTCATCAATACCACTGCAGGAAGCAACATCAGTTTTTTGGGGCTTTCGAACAACCTCCAAATAGATGGCCGACCTGCAAACGCATCCGAAATCACCTCAATGGATGTGCAGACGCCACCTTGGTTAGTGTTTGATAATTTGACGATGGCGTTGACTGGAACTGCTCCGCCAAATATTCGTTCTTCCAACATTTCAGTACTCGCAACAGATATATATGGAGATGCAGCAAATGCGACAATATCACTGGCTACGGGCACCTCGATATTCAGCATGTCAGTTCCGAAACTGAATGCTACAATAGATGCCGGATTTTCGTACAATTTAAGTACTTACCTCACCAATCCATCTGATATTTACATGAGTGCCAACTTTACTCCGCCTGAATCATGGCTATCCTTCGATACCTCGACATTCGTTCTGTCTGGCCAAGTCCCAACAAGCGCGAACCCTTCCATGAATACAATCACCTTGAATGCAATCTCGAAATCATCACATATGTCCAGTTCTCAGTCCTTCGAACTGTCGGTCATCTCGGCAACCAATCCATTTTCTTCGATAACACCCTCGTCATCTCGAACTTCACCTACTACTTCTCGAACTGGAACCTCTACTCCAGCCCCAGCCCCAGCCTCAGCCCCAGCCCACGCAAGCCATCAATTGAGCAGACATGTTGCGGCTATCGTCACTCCAGTACTTGTGGTGTTTGCAGCAGTCCTGTTTGCACTCTTCTGCTACCGAAAGCGCAGGCGCTCAGCAAGAAAGCGATCAAGGAGCCCTGACAAGAGTGAAACATCAGCTCATGAAAATCTAGAAGCAGGATCCATTTCGAGCGTTGAAGAAATAGTACTACCACCACGGGTTGCGCCCCCTGACCCCCTCCGCTTAGATACGTCTGGATTTCTGAGTGATAATACACACCATGCCCTCACTACAAACGAAAAGCGAATGAGCCCTATAAATCTCCCTGATCGAAATCTAAGACGGTCTCGAACTACAACTTCCATGTTTGGAGCGCGGGGATCGGATATGAGTAAGCGAACGAGTTCGGGGCTCATGGAGAGCTCGGGCAATAGAATACGTTCCTATTCAGAAAATGCGTTGTCCAAAACGGACAAGAGTTGGAGATCTACGCAGGACAGCTCGCACCCAACGGGGGATTCGTCCTCTATTACGAATTCTTCGTACCGGTTGACACGGACGTATTCCAACTTCTCAAGGAAAGGTCATACGCGACGCTCGGCTCGAGTCTTGTCTTCGAATCTTGTTGGAAACATTAGGGAGAGCTGTGATACGTCGAATCAACAGTCCGAAAGCTCAATTCTGAATTTGACGGATAGCAGCTTCTCTTTCACACCATTGGAGAACTTTACTGCGCTTTCTAGGAATGAAAGTGTGAGCAAAAAGCGCGAAGACTTAAATATAATAGATAGACCAGCCAACACAAGGTCAAAAAGGCGACAATCAAGGCTTCCCGCTGCGTTTGAAAGGAAGCGGGGTGGTATTGGACATGGCGGTCGAGCATCGATATCATCTCTATCCAGCAGAAGCGTGAAAGGAAGGAGCGTAGGGAACGGTCAGGAATGGATGTCAAGCTCTAGCCAGCCCACTGCCCTTGTAAGAAACTCGAGAACATGGTTGACAGTCGCCGATTCAAATCGACACAGTAGCGTCAGCGCCACGTCCGCATACTCAGACACATGCCCAAGAAGCAGCATGCGCATGAGCATTCGAGCAGTCGCTAAAAGCCCGCCCATAGCTGTTGCAAAACGGGGTTCACAGAGTAGCCAGGCATCTTACGGCTCTCGACCTGTTAGTAGACGCGTTGGCTCCTCGCCCTTCTTCGGCGGCTCTTTAGTTCGAGACTCCCTGAGATCTCCCAAGCGTGCCCGCAGATCCTATGCTGATTCCCCTACCGTCCCAGAAGAGTCCCGCATGGAAAGCCTACAGAACGTAGTTCTACACGGCCTCCGAGAAGAAGACACACCTCCGCGTGACTCTTTAGGGATCAGATATGATACATACGGCCTAGCCCGCGAAGGAACGCGCCAGCTGAAGACATACATAGGCGAACTACACCGCATAAAAACCAGAGACAGTGTCCGCTCTACTCAATCTAGAGATAGCCGGTTCGAGTCTGCTGACCCGTCCATGCAATCATTACACCAATCTCAACATCCACCCACCCCAACCCAAAACCACGACGATGACGATGAATATGAAGACTATTACTCCGATGGAAGCTGGGAAACGCACCCACCTAGCCGCGATAGTCAAGGCAATATAATCGAATACAGCGAAGACGAATCACCCAAAGTCTCTACAGCAGCCAAAGCAGCGCAGGCGAAAAGCAGAGTGAGCTTTGTGCCGACGGCGAGACCCAAGTCGAAGTTGGTGGTTGACCCGAGGACGGAGATGGGCGTTGGTGTGAGGGTGGTGGAGGGAGTAGGGAGGAGGCCGATTAGTGTTGATGCGAAGGCGACGACGGGGAGTGTGAGGGCGAGGGTGGAAAGACAAACTGATGAAGGAGGTGGAGAAGATACCGGGGATTATTCGGCGTATATCTAAGGGGGTAATGTGAAGAGGTGTGGATGGTCTTTTTGAATAAGTGTTTGGATCTATAGATAAATAGATAATGCAAAGCTTTATGAGCAGGTCTTATTTTCGCAGCGTTCTTCTCATCACTTATTGAAGTTCATATAGATCAAGGATATACCTAGACACAATACGAGTGATTGAAAGTCTGTTGTCCTGCCTGGTTTCGGGCATTCGCTATGGTACCACAAGGGAAGTTAGACGGTGGTTTCGTTATACTCAAGTAAGTATATCTTCTCCAGATCTGCTGAAGGTTTGCTCTGTACATAGGAACTTCGTAGACTTATACGCCGTGACTCTTTGGCCATTTCGGAGTGACTGCAAATCAAAAATTCAAGGACCCTAAGGTACTTACCTAGGTAGTTGAAGTTGTTTCGTCGTTCCTTATTTATTTATCCGTCTACAGTATTCGCATTGAAACTTTGTACTGATTGCAAGGATGGCTTAGACCCCAACCCCTAAACTCACCTTACTTCAGTAATGACGCATCAGGGTGCATGCACCATCGTGCCCTGATCAGTGCGCGCCGCTGCCTGCCACCCCATCCCATCTACGGAGTATGCACGGCACGCCACCATGAATCTGGCTCCATGATCGCTCAGGAAGATGAAGCCATTATTTCCAGAGAAGGAACAAGGCGGCAGTCATCCTGGGTCTGTGAAAGCCAACACATTTCCATCCGCCCCATGATATATTGCTGGTGCATGCTGGTGCAGCCAACCACAGAGATGATGAGCATGAATCTTCCTGAACAAAGCCTTAGCTGCCCGCATTAAAAGTAAGAGGTTATTCACAATCAAAAATCACATCACATGAATCAATCTATTTCTGAATCCCCTCCCCTCCCTTCTCCTAATTATAATATCCGTCGCTGCTTGTACACAACCCACGCCGCTGCCTTAAACACGAACCACCAGCCTAGCCGAAAAAGGCCCTAGTCAGAATATCTCCCCAAAGCAAAGAGAGAAGGCCTCGCAAATCCGTCATATTTTCCTCATCTCCCCCACACGCGATCCTTCCAAAAAGCTATTCCCTCCCCGCGACGATTCCAGTAAATCCGCCCTCATTCTTACTACACATGGACAGATAGTCCTTCCATATACCCCTCGACCCTCGCCTTCCACGCGATTGACCCCGCACCTCTTCCTTCCTCGCGCTTTCGAAGGCAAAACTTTCGAGCCAGAGCCAGCTAGGATCCCAAATTGCTCCCAGCCGTAGATTGAGAGCTTCCGAACCGTCAATATGGGTCAGACCTTATCTGAGCCGGTCGTGGAGAAGGTATGCAATCATTTTCTTTATGCTACAATGCCGTCGTCACTAGATGTCCCGCCTCCGCGGGATGGCCGATCCTCGGTCAGTTAGTAGTGCGAGGGCTGTACAAACAAACGCTCAAAAATGATTGAATTCTCATAGTATGCGAAGAGGCTTGCTATATTATGTTTTGTCATTGATGGGCGGCTGCGTACATTATTGTCAACAGTCTTTTGCGTTTTAAATATGGGGAAATTGCTGACATATTCGTCTTGCTAGACCTCAGACAGCGGTGGCGATGAGCGCTTGATATTTGGTGTATCGTCTATGCAAGGATGGCGTATCAGTATGGAGGATGCACATGCCGCGGTGCTTGATTTACAAACTGCTGCTGAAGATGGTGCGGCTGCGAAGCCCACGACTGGTATTGACAAGAGACTGTCGTTCTTCGGAGTTTATGATGGACATGGAGGTGACCGGGTCGCCCAGTTCGCTGGGGAGCATATACACCAGATCATTGCAAAGCAGGAGGCTTTCAAGAAGGGGGATATTGAGCAGGCATTAAAGGATGGATTTCTCGCTACGGATCGCGCAATTCTCAATGGTCAGCATGCTCGATAAATACAACACGGGTTGATGGGAAACTGACTCGTGCTCTGCAGACCCACGGTACGAGGAAGAAGTTTCCGGCTGCACCGCATCTGTTGGTATTCTCTCCGCAACAAAGATCTATGTGGTATGTGGTATCTTGATGATGGCATAGAGGTATTTATACTGACTAAGTAGGGCAATGCTGGTGACTCCCGATCCGTTTTGGGAGTAAAGGGGCGTGCTAAGCCGCTCTCGTTCGATCACAAGCCCCAAAACGAAGGTAAACATGCACATGTTGATCTTACATATGGAAATATGACCCTAACGTATGCACAGGGGAGAAGGCACGTATTACTGCTGCTGGAGGATTCGTAGACTTCGGGCGTGTGAACGGAAACCTCGCTTTGTCAAGAGCTATTGGCGATTTTGAATTCAAGAAGAGTGCCGAGCTTGCCCCCGAGCAACAGATTGTTACCGCATTTCCAGACGTCACCGTTCACGATATTTCTGACGACGACGAGTTTCTAGTTGTTGCATGTGATGGTGAGCTCAGTAAATGGTAACGAGCATGGTGCAGCATATTAACATTACCTACAGGAATCTGGGATTGCCAGTCTTCGCAAGCAGTTGTCGAATTTGTTAGACGCGGCATTGCCGCCAAGCAAGACCTTACGAAGATCTGTGAAAACATGATGGACAACTGCTTGGCTTCAAATTCCGAGACGGGCGGAGTTGGTTGCGACAACATGACTATAGTCATTATTGGTCTGTTGCGTGGCAAAACCCAGGATGAGTGGTACGAAGAAATTGCAAAGCGAGTTGCAAATGGAGATGGCCCATGTGCTCCTCCAGAGTATGGCAAGTAGCCTGTCCGGCTCTTCAAAAGGGAAACAAGGCTAATGACTAAAACAGCTGAGTTCAGAGGCCCAGGTGTCCACCACAACTTCGATGACAGTGATAGCGGGTACGATGTTGACATGGACCAAAAATCGAAGACTTTCGGTGGTAACCAACGCGGCCGTATTATTCTTCTAGGTGATGGAACTGAAGTCCTCACAGATTCCGATGACACCGAGATGTTTGACCACCAAGACGAAGACAAAGACCTTGACAGCCAAGTCCATAAAGGCACAATCAGCGGCCGAGAGACCGACTCCAAGCCATCCACCGATGCAGAAAAGAAAGAGGGTACATATATCAAAGATTACTCTACCGCGAACAGCTTTCTTACCAGTTCTATAGGTTCGAAAGAAATCCCGGCGGAGAAGGCTGAGGTCAAGGGCCAGTAGGACCAACAATTTCAGGAGTTTACACGGAACGGGCTTCACAACACCATTTTCAATGGAGATATTACCGATGCGATGGCTCGTTCTTTGAAAAGCGGTATCTAGCTATCTAGACGGATGGACTTTGATTAGAATTGGCAAAGTTTTGTGCTTTTATAGCAGGGCGCGAATGAAAATTTGACGCTTTCCTGCTTTATTATGTTTCAGCTTTATGAGGCTGATTGGGCGATGGGAAGAGGCCAAAGGGAGACAGGCGGCAATTCATGAACATTTTCTCGATCGACAGGCAGTTATCCCCGAAATCCGCAGTGGCGGCGGTTTTCATCATGTTTTCCAGAATCACGATCTTCATCACGCAGCGGGTTTGTTTTGTCTTGCCTTATACTCGTAGTGCTTTTCTTTTGCACGGGAGATGTTCACAGGAATGATGCATAGAAGATGGTCAGCAGTTGCATTGCATTATATCGTATCAAGCGGAGCCAATTGATACCTGAGAAATACTCGTAAAAGCATATCATTTGTTTATGTGAAACGACAGCTATAGTATTCTACCGACATTTGGAGAAGGGAAGGGAAGGCTACTAATATCCCGGATCTCAAATCATGCAACCTGATGAAGTAAATTATGTGTACCTAGAGATCTTCCGAGTCTCACTCCGAGACTGGTAAGTCATCAAGAGCTGCACGAATTCTTGCCAAGTGGGTCGGCGTCCATCTATCGTAAACATTCTTAGTGAACTTGTATCCTGTCCATCTGTCTTTGCCAAACTCGAAGGTGCTTGTATAGATTGGATGGCGATAAAAGGTGGTGTCTTTCCCATTGATTATAGGATAATAACCGTAGACCCTATGCAGGCATCATGCGAGACAGAGAAGGCGAGGATCTGTTGATGAAGCTCTTTTTCACGCTTCACAATTCTGAAGAGTTCAATAATACCTCTCACCGTTAGGATCATGCTATGCATATTCTGTCGGTTTGCAATATCAAGCCCTACAGCGTCGCACTTGACTTCAGATGTAAGAAATGGGAAGTACATGTACCATGTACCCATGAACATAGAAACATTCCCGAAGCCACCTATGCACTGCATCAATTTTTGCCACTGATTTTTAGTGAATGCGGTTCGCCCAAATTCAACCGCGTAGTCGGGTTGTGGAGATGGACTGAGACTATAGGAATGCATTTGTCCTAGGCTTTATTAACACTTTCTATCAAGACTTTTAGATGTGTGGCGCCACTTATAGCTAGCGACTCTACTGAAGGGACAACCAGTCGAGCGATACCTTAAACAACCTTAGCCTTATTCCTATCTGATAACATCTGGATCGCCTTGATAAAGACACCATCCTGAAATATTAACTCAACTGGAATTCTTTGCTTAGCTTTAAGGAGGGTCTAGCAAAGGTCCTTGCTCGTGTCTGCGATACCCAAGTCTGACTGGCCCATATAGCTACCATGCTCCTCAAGTAGGACTAAATACTGCAGGCTTTGATACGTTATACTTTTAGCTACTACCGACGTCTGATCGCTAGGTATAGCAGGGCTAGGCGCAATAGAGCCAGCTTCCGACTGTTTGCCATGCACAGATGAGGCAGAGCTCTTCCTCGATGGTAGGGGGTTTATGCTGCTCTCTGGTTTCAAGTATTCCTTAGGCCAGCGCAGCTCCCTTGTTTAGTATTCAAGTGGGTTGATATCCTCTTTATTATTACTAACAGCTGCGTTCTCGCCAAATGTGTCTTTTATTAGAGTCTGTGGAGGGGACGTTCGCCATCGCTTTTGGGGAGGGATAGCACTGAAGTGGAGGGTGGGTTCGTCTTCTGGTGATAGCTCTTGCTTTTGATCTTTAATCTTGGGAAACTTGACCCAAGTTAGCTTGATAGCAGAGTAGGAGGGAGAGTAGCATGCCTCTTTGCTTAGAGTGTTGCTTGTAAGGGAGGGAAGCGGGTGCTTTCGTCTGGTATTCCTGCCTATAGATACAGGTTGTTCTTAGGGGCGTGCGCTCTTATGCGAAGGTGATCGTCCCTTCTTGATAGCTCGAGGCCACTTCCCTCAGTCAAGATATGCAGTAACAGGGATAAGTGGCCTACCTTGGTCATTTGGCATTGAGGGTTGCCGCCTAACATTTTGCATGTTTTGTTCTGCTTGACGCGGGGCCATATCCATATCGACTGGAAAGAGGAGGGGTGGTAACGTGGGGGGTTGATATTGCCGCTAGGGTTGATTGGATTGGAGGTGGATAACAGGAGAGGTAGTCGGTGTCGGTGATAAAAGAATGCGCTAGAGTTAGCCTTGCCTTGTTCGACATGGACCGTGCCTCTAGTGGATTACCACGTGATATATGACGCTTAAGGTCCAGGATTGGCTGCCAGGTTTCTTGACTTGACATTTCCGGTTCCCAAGCTCCACATAGAAACACGGTCAGACCAGACAAGAATCTATATCTACATTATTGATGTCGACATGAGGAATCAGATCAATACTCACCCTTTCACTTTCACTTTCCCTTTCCCTTTCCCTGAGAATCCAAACAACACTTCTTTTCTCTTCATCCGGAAATTGTCCTGAGACGAT
>QGMJ01000294.1:0-36136 GCA_007821545.1 Lachnellula subtilissima
TTAGAGATGAACGACACTAACGCTTCAGAATCCCCTTCTCCTCCCTCAACGCCGCCTCAACATCCTTCCCCACCTCCCCCTGCACACTCAAAATCATCAAAGCCTCATTCTCCTCTCCTCCTTCGCTCTCGCCCTCGTCCTCGTCCTCAGCTCCCTTCTCCAGCGCCGCAACATTCATACTCCTGATATTCACGCCCGCTTTCCCAAGTACATTCCCCACTCCCCCAATCTTTCCAGGACGATCATAGTTGTGTAGAATGAGCAGGGTTCCCTCTGGCACAAACGACGCGCTGAACCGATCAAGTCTCGAGATGAATATAGACTTCCCACTCACATATCCACTGATAATGCCCTCCCCCTGACCACTCGCCCTTAGCGTAACCAAAGAGGCATAAACCATATCCCCAGCCGAGCCACCCCGGGTATGGACTTCATTAATCATAATCCCCTTTTGCTTCGCGATCAGATTCGCATTCACGATATTCACGTCCCTGCCACCACTATCCGAAATCGACGACGTAAGACCTTTAACGAGCGCCGCAAACAATGGTCTGGTGTTGGAGATGGCAGCCAGCTCGCCTTCATATACCAGATCGAAAGCGGTGCCGACTTTTCCCTGAGAAGTATAATGCTGCGTATAAAGTCCACCCATCTTCTCCACAAGCTTCACGAACGGCTGTAATTTCTTATACTCCTCTGGTAAAATCAACGGCGCATTGACAGCGCTCGTAGGTAGTCCTCCTTGCAATATTGAAAGGACTTGAGCACAAACGTCCATGGACACATTTTCTTGTGCTTCAACGGTACTTGCACCTAGATGCGGTGTAGCGACCACCTTGGGGTGACGGCAGAGTGCTTCAGCTGCTGAGCCCGCAGCGGGTGGTTCGGATGTAAAGACATCGAGGCCTGCACCTGCAATAGTACCGTTTTCAAGAGCTTCGAGCAATGCAGCCTCGTTATACACTCCGCCTCTAGCCACATTCAGTATCCGAACAGTGGGTTTCATAGTCTCAAGTTCCTTCTTCCCAATCAGATCCAGCGTACTAGCAATAAGCGGCGTATGAATAGTAAGGAAATCCACTTTCGGAAGTAAAGCAGGCAGGTCCGAGACAAGTGTAGCAGAAGCTGATGCTGCGATTTCAGGACTTGCGTAGGGATCGAGAGCCAAAACGGTCATGCCGAGTCCTACACCCATGCGAGCGACTTTCCATCCAACTTTCCCTAGACCGATAATCCCAAGTATCTTGCCGCCAACTTCTGTGCCCACGAGTTGACTGCGTTCCCATCCTCCATTGCGGAGATTTCGGTCTCCAGCTGGCACGTTGCGGGCAACAGACATGAGAAGGGCGATGGTGTGTTCGGCTGCTGCTACAATGTTTCCGCTGGGGCTGTTGACAACAATTATACCGTGTGTGGTAGCTACATCGACATCTACATTGTCGACGCCGACACCAGCTCGAGCGACAACTTTGAGGTTTTTGGCGGCTGCAAGGACGGGGGCTGTGACTTTTGTCTCGGAGCGTATGACGAGGGCGTGGTAGTTGGGGATTATGGAGATGAGCTCTTCAGCGGAGAGGCCTCTGGGTTGGTCAATGTCAAAGTGGGGTACAAGGAGAGCGAGTCCATCGGGAGAGACTTTCTCTGGGATCAGAATCTTGGGACGTGAGGAACTCGAGGAGTTTCCGTTTGTTGGGAGAGCAGAAGGCGCCATGTTTTCCGAGAAGAGGTTGCTCGAATTGGTAATGGTTGTCTAGCGGGGTAGTATGTCGAGGAAGGTTGAGTAGGTACAGAGTGAGGAAGGTAAGGTAGGAAGGAGTAGGTCAAGATGTACCCTTGTAGACAAGCACGGAAAGTAAATTAGAGTAAAGGAAGGTGCGAAAGGAAAGAGAAGGAGGGAAGGAAGGATAAACTGGTAGAAGAAATCCCACGTCATCCCACGCCTGCAATTTCTACCTTACATACAATGTCTGCGATGTCGCTGCATGGAGGTGTAGAATCCATGTCCAGTCCAGCCTGGTCATTAGCATTCCCCGCATAAGGCTAACGCACCTAGCCGCGTGCCGGAACTACCCCGCCATCCAGGAACCAAGGAGTGTGGCTTGGCATGCAAGGCTCGCCTTGTTGTAGATGCACCTGATCACCTGAGAAGGAAAAAAGAAATGCACGGCCGCCGGTCATTGCTCTACAATACAAGTACGAGTAGTCATATTTGACAAGTGTTGGCCTAGCATCTTAATTAAGGGCTTCCTACAGTAGACTCCTACCAGTTTGCTCTGCCCTTCAACTTCTCATTTTGAATAACCTCAATCCAGTAATTGTCCGGGTCTAGAACAAAGGCTACATTCTTCATCCGACCGTCTGTGAGTCTCTTCTTCCAGTTCACACCTTGCTCCTCGAAGCGCTGGCACGCACCATCAAGATCATCAACCGAAACGCCTGTATAATTAGCTACATCCACTAACACTCGAGCAATTTCACTTACAAATATGACCAAATCCTTGAGGCTCATCATTACCGTTGTGATACTTAAAATCGGCATCCTTCTCAGTACCATGGTTCCAAGTCAACTCTAGAAGGCCCTCTCTTCCGGCAGTTGGATTGACACCATTTGCAGACGTGTTTGGAACACCCGTTTCACCGGGGTATGCAAGGAAATAGAGTGTGAATTTCGCATCTTTGTTCTCGTTCGTCCGCATCAGAGTCATCCCCATAACCTCTTGGTAGAACTTCAATGATTTCTCGTTGTCCTTGACCCGAATCATTGTGTGGTTCTATGTCAATCAGTATACATCCAGAAATATGCTGCCACAGCCTTCTTACCATGCGGTATGTCTGCAGGTCTGTAGTCTTGATATCCTCAGTCTTTTCAACCGAATTCTGGCTAATGATCTCCACCCAGTATCCATCAGGGTCGAGAGCAAATGCGATGTGACGCATTCGTCCGTCCGTCAACTTCTTCTGGAACTTGTAACCGGCATCCTCAATTCGTTGGCAGGCGGCCTGGATATTGTCGACACTGATACAAGTATGACCAAACCCCCTCGCAGGCTCACTGTTGCCAGTTGCAACTTTATAATCCGGATCGTTCTCGGTTCCATAGTTATGTGTCAATTCGATCAGACCTTCGCGATCGCTGAAGTGGTTGCCATGTGAAACTGCCTTCGGAGAGTCATAGCCCAAAAAGTAGAGGTCGAATTTGGCTTCCGGTTGTTCAATCTTTCGAATCATCTTCATACCGAGGTGTTCATAGAACTTCACTAGGGGCGAAAGTTAGACAACCCATTATTCTGTAAGTATTCGGGACGTACCTGACTCCTTGGGGTCTTTCACCCGAATCCTAGAGAAAGATCAGCATGACTACCTAGAATAAAACGTGTGATTTGCTGCCGCACATCGAGTGGTTAAACTTGTAGCTCTTTAAATCCGTAGCCATGGTTGCGAAGGGTCTGCTAGCTATCGAGGTGTCAGTACCCCACCGTTGGGAGAATCTATTTGGTCAACAGAGACTCGTACCTGAGTCTACAATGCTGTGTCGAATGAAGGTTGATCTTAAGGTTCTCTGGAAGATGCGGACTGATTGCATAGAAGAGGAAGAGGGTTGAGTAGTGGTAGTTGTCAATCAATGTGTAATGGAGGTGCAGAAAAGGCCGAAGGGGAAATGGAGGACGGTAAATTCGCCCACCCCGCCTTCACTCGCCTACTGTACATATGACGTGGAAGGAGCGTGTAAATAAATCTATAGTGCTACAAGGTACAGCCGAGGGAGGGAAGAATGATAAAGTAGCAATAGAAGCAACCGACCATCCAATACTTGAGAATCGTCTGAACGAAGGGGATGTAGACCCAGGTAGCTATAGCTGATGAATTCCTGTCTGCTGTCTTTTTTGGGCACTTTAGAATGCCTCTTAGCTTCTCCTTTCTTCCTCTTCCTCAGCGCCAAGCGTCCTCGTAGAAAGCATCGCGGCGCTGGGTATTCCAGGCCCAAATAATGACACAAGCCTCCTTTGAGGCTGTTCCAATGTAGAGGAACCTGAGGCTGAGGGGGTAGAATGTCTCTAACAGGATGAAGTAGAGCGTCCAGGCCAAGGAAGAAGCATTGCTACCACATGCGGGAGAACTGTTCCAGGACCGGGCTTGCTATAGCATCAGTAATGTTTGTATAAACTGTGATCTGTAATTAATACAAAAAGAGTAATATTCGAAATGACTGGCATGACTGACAGTCATTCCGAATATCAGAATACGGTATCGTCGTCGCATAATTATCTACAGTGTCGTAAGCAAGGCAAGCAAGCTTTAAACTTTCCTGCCCCAGCTTCCTGCCTCACCGAGGAATCCCAACAGCATTGCAATTCCTGACCAAGACAAGCTGTAGCAAGACAACTGAAGATTGTGTATTGAGAAAAGATGCTATAGAGGTAGGTACAGTAGGTAGCTGTAGGTCCCATCTCCGTCACCCTTATCGCTCTAGCTCGCTTGTTATTTCAATTTCGCGATACCTACGAGCTACAGCAATGAATGCCATCCTCAGCTAACTTCCATCACACTGCAGCATCTTCTCCTCCTCGACCCAGTCTCCCAAGTCATGCTGCTCACTAAACCACTTACGACTTTTCTCTCGCAGAATGCGTCACCCCAGCTGCCAACGCTCCTCCTCATATCGCCTACAGGAAAGCTCCTCTCCAGCTCCTCCCCCCTCCCAGCCTCGATCCTCAGAACACAGGCCACGGTAGCTTGCACAACGTGGAATCTCTACCACCCCTTCCAAGCAAGCACCAGCAGCCGGGTCAACACTGCACTCCCTCCGGGGCCAACATCCTTGTCCAGCGCAAGCACCCCCGATCTCAGCTCTATAACTATCCAACTCTCCCACGGCACCATGGTCATACGCTCCCTCTCTTGCGGACTCCTCTTCGTAGCAATTGGTCCCTCGATCATACCTACCACAGCGCCGAACTCACACCACCTGTTATTTTCACCTCATATCGCATCATCACATACCTCGCCTCAAGCTTCGCCCCCTACACATCACGACCTCCATGATGGGCTTGGGGAAAGGGTAGTTTCTGGGGGCAGTCTAGCTGTTGGGAGCGGGGCGCCGTCGGAAGCTGGCAGTGTGGGGAGTTCTGTCACCGGAGCGAGGACTCATGCGAGCATATTAGGGATTAAAAGACAAGCGGAGGAGGTAGGGAGATGGCTGGAAACAAGTCTAAAGGGCTTTGTGTTGAGTACTGGGGAAGGACGATAATAGCGCATGGGGATCTACGACGGCGGGAAAGAGAGTACTTGGACGTGATTTCGGAGTTCAAAATTTGCTAGGTCATGGCGTTTTGAAGGCTTGGGATCATGGGATGAAGTCAAGGAGACTTATAGCATATCCATTTCAACTCAAGCCCCAGGGCTGAATCCAGCTCCCTTGCTGGTTATACTTCCGACGTATCAGGAGAAAGATAATACTGCATCATGACGCATTATGAAGGCGTTGGGGCGATGATTTGGATGGACGGAACTGTATTATATGCAAGGCGTCCTGGAGCTGGTTCTAAGATACCACAATATATTTAACTACAACGACTTCGCGGTCCTTAGGACACATTCGCTATCTCATTGGTATCCTCTACGTGGTGTGCCATTTGGCAATTTCGTATTATACTTCAACAGTAAGCAAGCGCCCACAAAAGTACTTCGTCCCAGGCGAAATAGTTACGCCAAGAATTCTATAGCAGGGGGGTAAAGAACAGTCACCAAAGCAAGGCCCCCTTGCCCTGGTCTTCTTGGCGTAACTATTTCGCCTGGGACGAAGTAATATAAATTACTTTCATATACATACAATGCAATTTGTCAATACGAGAGCATGGCAAGTGCTAATTTTCAAAGCGTTCTTAGATCAGATGGGCCAAAGTTCCTGCTTTCTTATTGAATGAAATACATTAAAATTTGAACTCCCTTCATTTCGGAGTAATTTAGTATATCAACGAGAACATTCAAAGGGCCGCAAGCTCTTATTACATGACTCACGAGTTGAGTAATTTTCTTTCAGCCAAGAGACTTGACTCATGAAATGTGTACTATCCTCAAAATTTCCAATGGGACTTCGTATTATACTTCGTACAATTGCAGCCAAGCGTCAGGGGGCTTTGGGTACCTGTTTACTTTCCGTACTTGCCGGCGGCCATCAGATTTAAAGTTGATAGCTTCTCTGCATAGAACTTCAGATGCTTGGCCGTTCCAAACCACTGGGCTCCCACTCTACCGGGCGTCCACTTTCCCCTTATCTTAGCCATTTTATATGCGGCTACGGGGCAGCCAGGGTTCTTGGCAGCCCACAGGTGGGGTTTATCACTATGAATATACTTGCAGAACATCTCGCGCCACTGATAAGAATTCGATGCTGACACAACAAAGATAACGCGTTTTACTCAAATGGAGACTCTTCAGGCAAGCGGTCAAATCTATATAAAGGTCCATGTAAGTATTCTTCTCTTCTCATTCGTTGCTACTCTTTAGATCCAAAGAGCAAGTCGGAACTGTAAAGACTGTCAGCTACGCGAGCTTTCTCATTGAAGATGCTTTCCGTGACCACATTACTATGCGCTCTGGCCTCTGTAGGATATGCTACCCCTGTTGTCTATCCACGAGCAACTGATCCGTTCGTGTTCACAAACTCCAACGGCCTCAACTTCACGCAGATGAATGGTAGTCTGCCAAATGTGACTATCTTTGCAACCGGTAAGCCTTTTCCAAAAAGTAAGCGATCAGTAACTCATTTCTCCAGGTGGGACAATTGCCGGCTCAGGAAGTAGCGGCGTCCAAACAACCGGCTACACAGCTGGTGTAGTGGGCATCCTGACCCTTCTCGACGCCGTCCCCGCAGTCCTCAACGTCTCAAATGTCGCCGGCATCCAATCAGCCAACGTAGCAAGTGAGGATGTAACTTCTGACCTCCTCATCACAATCGCCAAGCAAATCAACAAATACGTCTGCGATGACCCCACTATGTCAGGAGCAGTAGTCACTCACGGAACCGATGTGCTCGAAGAAACAGCCTTCTTCCTCGACGCAGTAGTAAACTGCGGCAAACCCGTAATCATAGTCGGTGCCATGCGTCCCTCGACCGCCATCTCAGCCGACGGGCCCTACAATCTCCTCGAAGCAGTAACCGTAGCCGCCAGTCCTCTTGCGCGAGACCGCGGGGCAATGGTTGTGATGAACGACCGCATTGTCTCGGCATACTACGTTACCAAGACTAATGCCAATACTATGGATACTTTCAAAGCTCCTGAGATGGGAAATCTCGGCACGCTCGTCTCAGATGTCCCGTATTTCTTCTACCCGCCTGTCAAACCGACCGGCAAGAACGAAATCGACATCTCGAACGTCACGTCGATCCCACGCGTAGACATCCTCTTCGCATACGAAGACATGAAAAACGACACCCTGTACAACGCTATCTCAAGCGGCGCCAAGGGCATCGTGATTGCAGGCGCTGGAGCCGGCGGCGTTAGCACGTCGTTCGGGTACGCTGTTGCGGATGTTATTGCGACGTATGGGGTTCCCGTTGTGTTTAGTACGAGGGCGATGAGCGGGGAGGTGCCGAGTGTAGAGTTGCCGCAGATTGCGAGTGGGTATCTGAATCCGATGAAGAGTCGGGTTTTGCTGGGCTTGTTGTTAGCGCATGGGAAGAATATTACGGAGATTGGGGAGGCGTTTAAGGGGTCGACTGCTAATTAGATTTGTTGAGCGATTATTAAGTCATGATTTATGAGGTATTGGGCACTGCCTGGTTCATATGCTTCTTGTCGGACTTGGTTTGTTTTGGGTTTCTTTGTAAACATGTACTCTAGTTGAATACGTTATAATTTTGTTATGCTAATTTCTATTTGATCTCCCCTTGCTCCCTTGTTTTTAGGTTGTGGTTTGCCATGAGTGGAGAATTCATCAAGGATGATATATATACCTTTGGGTATCAGCGGGTGTCATGTGCGAGTTCCTGATTTCTGAAAACCCTCTGTTCTACGATTTCTTTCCTTTTTAAACGTGGATATTGAGCTGTAAATATGATGCTTATACCAGACTAAATGAAAAGCTAGATATGGAGACATGGCTGCTAAACAAAAGCTTGTTCAAAAAAGCATGTCAGGGACTAGAATCAAACCATTCATAATCCAATACTCTTTCCAAAATTGCATGATTCCTGGAAACCCAAGCATCCTTGTCGTTGCCACCTTTGATATATCTGCAGAAAGATTAGCATGGATATTTCAACCACTTTGCAATCACATACCGATCCAACGAACGCGGCATGTCTCCCTTTTCCGGGGTAACCAAGCTCCACCAGCCATCACATGGGAACCCATCATGCTCATTTTCGTATAAAGGGTAGACATGTACCAATCCCAAATTCAACTCGCTTTTCAAAAACCCCATCACCTTCTCCCACGGATCTTTTTTCCTGCCAAAAAAGTTCACCGAGATCAAGTTCAAGCACCTCAGCGTAAAGGCATGGCTGCGAAGAATCCGGAAGAGCGTATCAGAGCGTATGCGCAATTGGTGCAATACAAGTGTGTGTAGAGAAGGCAGCACGAGATCCTTATGCAGCAGCATCGCTAAATCATCACGTGCCGACTGCCTGTACAAGGGTAATATCTCTTTTCTACGTCGAAAGCCCAGGTACAGACTCTCCAGTCCCTTGGCACAGTTCAGCATCTCAAAAAGCCTGAACGAAAACTCCGGGATCCAGTAAGGCCACGTGTGGAGGTTGAGGTTCAGTGAAGTGAGGTTGGCGAATACGGACTTGGAAGCTAAGGATACAGATTTATAGAGCAAGTATATGGCATCTGGAGATACGTCCAACACTTTAATGCGCGCACCACTCCTTTGGATCGCCACCATGATTTCCTCAAAGTCTATCTCGTCCGCACCGACTACCCCCGGTGCATGCAAATAGCTATACCTTCCATACGGCTCCGGATAAGAAGGGTGGTTGCGCCAAACCCGACGAAACGAAGACACGCTATCCGTGAGCGACGAATGAGAAGTCTGAGTATATCTCCGCTGAGCGGACCTTGAATGCAACATTTCGGAATGCTCGAAGCGAGAGGTCTCCACGTAGAAACCAGACAAATTGGGTAGCTTGCTCATCCCATGCGCCAGATTCCGCACCTGGTCCACCGACTTCTGATGCTGCAAGCGGTCGAAGAATTCCTGCGGCCCTGGATGCTCTCGAAGCCATTTCCCCTCGTCGTAGCTTCTCTGCCAGGGGAACACAAGCCTCCTGAACGGCGTGGAAGATGTACGCCGGTGCGGGTAATATATTCCGTTGTTCGGCCACTCGTTGCGGAGGTCCTGCACCGAAAGATCTGGGAACCAGGTCGTGTCGTAGAGGATCTTCGTGACGTGTCGGGCCAGCGATGGGTTGTCACAGACGCCGTGGAAGACGACCATGTCTTCCGCGTGAGGACTAAACCATAGTTCTGGAAACAAGGGGACGTGGCTCATGCATTCGTGGAAGTCGCGAGAGACGAGGCGGAGAGGCTTCCATTGTTTTCTGGTTAGGTGGTCGGTGATCATGATGATGATTTCCGATGGGATATGCATCTCGCGACGAGGTATATGACGACCAAAGCGTTCCCGGCGCTTCGTTTTGAGATTGAGGAGCACCATGGCTTATACTTTGTAGTTGGTTGTGAGAACGTGAAGCTTGCTTCGGGATATGAGGACGGTTTTGGAGGTGCTGAACTCAGGTAGAAGGACGATTGTGATGCACATGAGGAAATTTCTTTTTTCAAAATACAAACTGTGCCGTCACCTAAACCACATTAATTCAAGGGCACGTATTGAAAGTTTGTGACGTTTAGTGACAGGTCTCGAAAGAAGCGTAACCACTGATGGATACTACTTCGAACGCTTGTCGCAAGAGCCTTTTCGATGTGTGGTACGCTAAAAGTCGCGACTTTGTTCTCTTTCTGTTCTATAACAATAATATAAATGCCGAAGTTATTTGTACATATTTTGCATAGACTGTCTCTCAGTCGTATGTATCCAATATAACCACCCTAGAGCATCAGACACAAGGAAATTTATTAGCGCAATTATGCGTAGCCACAGACGAACAGTCTACTCAATATCGTCTCATCTCACCTTATGCCACCTCGAAAGACTGTTCTCCCCATCCATACACTCTCTTCAGACGACTCGCAAATATAAGAAGCAAGTGGCCTTCGATTTGTGACTTATGTGGCCGATGCAACGTAAGTGATTTCTGTATTGCTAGATCTGATGGAGGACAGAACATGAAGACCGATCCAAACTTTGGCATTACAGAGAACTTCAAGTCTGCCATTGCGGTTTCGAAAGCCGTCCATGTAATTGATCCTCGTGATTGCGATTTTGAGAATAGTGTTGAGAATGTCTTGACCGTATCTTGCTTCACTTTGAAAACCGGTAGCAGCTCCACCTTTTCTGGCTCAGCAGTCGTTAGATTGGGGGATATGTCGTATGCGAATGAATGTGGTGGGCGAGTTTTGTGTTTCTGTCTACGTTGTTGAGCTTGCACTTCTGGAGTTTCCGCAATTGGTGTTGCTCGGGGAAGTTCAACTTGTGCATTCTGCGCAGCCGCTGTTATCTGCAGTTGGTAGTATTCTTGGATATCGATGACACATTTTTCAATGAGGTCTTGGTAGAGAAAACCCATCTTAGTACCTGTCTTATCAACCACAAATTGATCAAGTGCATTTAGGGCTCCTGCAGCCATACCCGGTTCAGTCAGATTATCGATGGGAATTGCGAAATCGGCTAAATCGAGCTGGGATTTCAGGGGGTCCAGCTCCGTCGCCAGCTCCTTTAATCTTGAGACGTATAATTGTCCCTTCTTGAGATTCAGGGGAGGTAAGGGAAGTGACGAAGAAAGCGACTGAACAAATCCAACAATCACAGCTAAATCACCAAAGGATTCAAATTCGCTTTCATCCATTGCTTCTCGTTCCTTGGGATGAGAGCGATGGAGATCGTCTAATTTCTTGACCCAGGTAATTGCTTTAGAGGCATTTACTCCGGATTCACAAAGGCGGAGCATGTAATGAAGCCTGGGGTTTTCTCTTGTGAGCAGTTCTGGCTTGCCCTTCATGGATACACGAGCAACACCACTGTATATTTCAGACTTGGTCAGTACTGCTTGATAAAATAATGTTCGGAGCAAGGGAGATGGTTCATGATTATGCTACTATCTAGCAATGCCCTCAAGACATGCGTAGAACGTAAAATGCAGAATGATGTTTGAAATGGAGAGTAAGTACTTGAAAACCGGGACTTACTTGTCATATACGCCCGAGACGCGCTGGAAATACTTCGATCCCGAGAACGTTTGTACTTGGCGTTTGAAGAGCCTTTGTACCCGTCCATACTCCAGGTGACAGACGTTCGATATTTCCTGGAGAACGACGCCTCTGTACCTATGGTCATTCGATTCATCGACGAGGAGCTCAAGAAGACGACAGAGGTATTCCCAAATTGCAGCACCAATAATAGCACTGTGGATCATCTCAAAGACTGCGATGCTAATGTTCTTGTCCGTTACAACAGGTAAAGTTCGTCCCTTCTCGTCTTTGATAAGTTCCGGCCTCGTGAAGAACCAAATATTGACAGCATGTGCCAGAAAGACAGGCTCCTCACGACACAAGCTCAAATAATCATCCAGAGATGATTTTGGTCTAAAGCGCTAGCCATTAAATCTTGCAACGAGAGTTTCTCTGGTTTGGGAATGATTGAAAGCTTTGACAGAGCAGCATGGGCAGCTTCCTCGGGTTTCTTCGATGGCTTCTTCGTGTTCCTAGAGGTTGACCTCACTTCGAGAATATCTTCGACTAAGATGTTGAGCATTTGCAAAATAGATAGCTGTCTTAGCAGAACCAACTCGCCGGTCGATTGAGGAAGACAAAGTCCAGCGTTAACAACCACAGATAAATCAGTCATAGCTCTTTCATACTCCGCCTTAGATTTGGTGTCGTAAGACTGCCCATACGTTTCTTCGTCCATGAATAAAGTGAAAGAATATTTGAAATCGTCGAGATGACGGAGATTGTTGACACGCATACTATGGACTATCACCGCGTGGTCGCCTGGGCCCATGTCTGGTCCTTCAATATATTGCTCAGAGAGTAACTTAGTAGCGCGATGCTTCAAAATATTTAGCAAGTAATCCGATCCAGGCTCCGTGATATCGCGCAGGTTGGTTTCAGGCACGAACTTGAAGACATTGCCTAGAGATCTATCGCTGGGGTCCTTCAAAACCACACCTTCTGCTGCACCAGCTTTGACTGCTCGAGTTCGTTGGCCTTTATCAAGAGAACGCCAAATTTCCTCAATTTTGGCTCCGTGAATTCGATATTTCCTCGCAAGATCTCTCTGCAGCTCCTTTAGGGCTTCCCCATTCCCCATCGAGTCGTCCATTGTGGATAATTCCGGAGCGGCGGGTATATGTGCGTAGTTATATAGCACCGCCACTGAAGAGCTGTAAACGTGGTTAGTAGACTGAATAGAGAGCGAGGCGCATGTAATACCTATATCATGGATAGCTGGCTAGGATTGTGAGAATTTGCAATGCTATTGACGTCTATTCTGGTCAAGTGGTCCTTGTCTCTGGAAGCAGGTGGATGGGGTGGGTTGAGGTGGAGTGGGGTCAGGTAGAAACCTTGCCCCACATCGTCGGCGACTTGATGTTCCGTTCCAGCGTACTTGTACTACTATAGTAGTCCCTTATTATCAAGCATCATTAAGCTATGTACAGGTCGAATCTAGACAGACAGCCTATACGCTGTTGTGTTCAAAACCCTCTTTTCGAAAAATATTGTCGGCTCCTGAATTTGGTACTCGCAGTGATGCTGACATCACGGGTCTACATTTTCGGTCGATGTCACTCAATTGGGATGATGGGAAGTTTATTACCTAGTTGACAAACTTTAGCGAGGTAAAGGGGGAAACAGCACAACGAATGTAACGCTCCCCTTTATGTATTGCATACCTTATGCCACCAGCAATGATCAAGTCAGGAAAATCTCACAAAGGCTCAGAACAAGGACAACCAAAAATCATCATTGAATTACTGAATTACTGAACGCGACACTCGTATGGTGCTGCGATTCTATTTCCAACATTAAAAATCGTAGCCGCACCGGCGTTGCATCTTCTCCTTCACTCCACTTCCCCCTGTCTCACTCCACATCTCATGGATTGCTCTGTCGGCTATTTCGAAATAGCAGCATCTAAAGCACAGCCTTCAAGACCGGGCCAACAGGGTCCAACACACCAGCAAGAATACCGTTCACCTTAGCGACAACATCCTGAAGTTCACCAGCGACGTCGGCGGTAGCAGTACCAGCAACGGAGAGGGCGAAGGTCAAGATTGGTTGAATGACAGGCGAGAGAACAGTCACTACACCAGCGATTTCGGATTTGACAAGGGTCAAAGCATCTAAGAGTCATTAGCATAAAGTAATCCCGAGCTACAGATATGCTTACCAGGCACGAGAGTCTGGACAAGTTGAATGAGGATCCCGACAACGTCATAGACGATGTGCTCCACATCTGCAAGAACGGTAAGAACGGCCCGGACCTCGTCGTACACGAGAGGTCCAACAATGCCACCGACCAGGGAAAGAACTGGACCCAATGTGCCATTGACGGTGCCGACGACATCAACAAGAGCGGTCTTGACGGTAGGGACAACAGCAGTGGTGACATCTGATACGACGCTCGAAGCTGGACGCAAAGGGTTAATTTATGAAGTAAAGCAGCGGCATGTTCCAACTTACTGATCGATGTCAAATCTCCTCCAACTGAAAGCTTGAGGTTGGAAACGACGGTAGTCAGACTCGAAACAGCATTCGCATCTCTCGTGACGGGAGTCTTCAGGTTGGAGACCTTAGAAGTCAGACCCGAAACAATATCTCCCGTGGCGGGAACAAGTGGCGCAGAAAGGACCTGAGTTCCAAGGCTAAGAGCCAGAACAGAGTACATGGAGAACTGCATGATGTCGGAGTTGTAAATTAACGAATGTGTTATTTTTGGCTGAAAGAATAAATGAGTGTGAAGGTTAAAACAAGTATTAATGCGCGAGTACAAAAGAGTGACTGTTGGATGCTGAGAGAAAATACATTTGGGGGAAAACAGATAATATACTCGTTGACCTTGTCGATCTTGGCCTGAAATTGTGAGGTCTCAGACTCTCAGGCCTCGTAGGTTTTTTGGAAATTCAAATAGTTGATCCCCACGAGCCGACTACCGATCTGACCAACGGTCTAGCAAGGACCCCACATGTCTGTGTCACGACGATCCTCATCAAACACATTCAAAGAGAGCATGGGTTTTCAATAGGTTAAACAGGGAGCAGCTCAAATAATCAAAATACACAATCGCTAATTCAGAGTTCCCAGCCTATAAACAATATCCATATCTCAATAGTAAACGCAGTTTCCCTTTCTCTCAAGTCAAACGGATTTGTTACTATTTTTCAAGCTTCGATTCGGATAACATGCAAACATAATGCTTAATTAATGAACTCCTATTACCGTATTAAGATGTGCTACGAGTAAGTATAACTTTGCTGGGGTGTCTCATTTGGTCATCGATCGTCACAATATGGCCAGAAATGTAAACCTCCTTTGCTGGTGCAGACTTCTGCCAAGACTTCTGACAGCTTTGCCTGGGACTTGCAGTGGAGCAACCCATAACAAGTAAGGTGCAATTTCTGCCCATTCATATTGGAGATAATGATACGCAATAAAAAGATGAAAGGTAATCTCAGTGTCTCACACGGAAAAGGGGTATAGGTATTGAAATAATGCATCGTCATTGCAAATCAGAAGGGTTTAAAATCCAATCCAAGGTTTGTTAAATCTAATCCATAAATGAACGCGTGTTTACATTTTTGACAAACTACTTGTACGGCTTATAATATAATTATATCCCGCGACTATAATATGATGCCATGAAACTGCACACCGAATAATTAAAGTTTGCGGATGTCTGAATTATGAAATATTAAAGTTATACACTACAGTACGACCGCTCGACGTTAAAACACTTCAAAAGAGCTCTTTTGCCCCACTCAACAACACGATGAATTGAGCTCGCTATGGCTAGAAGTATATCTAATGCCATAACTTACTAATCCTATTCCGTTGACTTCATCGAAAAGCTAGCGTTCGAACGCCAGGTAGGCATTTGCTTAACTTCATGATACTTTTCGCCTAGATAGGTAAGGTGCTTAGCTGATCTTTATATAAAAATAGGGGTAAAGTCAGGATAAGCCTTAGTAAGGTGCTATAGATCCACTATACATGCTCATATTAGCAAAACAGCTTAAAATATCACGCCAAGAGGATATAAAATGCATAGCTAGATTAGGCATAATGTTACGCTAATGCAAGTCAGAGGGTGTTAGGATTTTACAGGGCAAAAGAGCTCTAAACTCTTTAGAGGATGGACATTGAAAAGGGGGCAACACTTTGTAGGTAAAGCAGTGCATAAGTTGAAGATGTTCTGTAAATAGCCTGTGGGTTGAAGCAGAAGCTTGCCTTGCTACCCTTGCATAGTACTTCGTAATTGAGGGTTCCGGGACTTGGGGGTTTTAAAGTTGACAAGCATATACGAAGTATAAGAGAACGCGAGAGCAGTACAGAATAAGTCGCGTTATAAGCATACTGCGGCATAAACAATTTTCATTTTTACGCTTAGATATTACTCGCTTTTTTTTAAGTCTGAAACTGGGTCCTTCTAGGGTGGAAAGGATAGATCTTACCGTTATAACTGGCTCTTTACTATAGCATAGATCTGCATTACGGCCAATGAACATCAAAGCTCTCTAATTGACGCTACTGGTCAAAGAAATTGGCCTTCAATTCAAGCCTCAGAAGACCCTCTAAATGGTCACAATAGCAGGTAATGTGGAGCAAAAAGGGCCCAGTAGCGAGTAGGGTCCCGATGCTTTAAGCAGGGGGCCAACTCTGACCGAGGTACAGGAAAGAGAAGATCAATCGGAAGAGCTAGGTATATTTAACGATATGGAGTGTTGACGGTGGCATACTAGCTTATGATAATACACGCGGCGGGCAGACTGAGTGCAATGTTTGCTAAGAAAGGGGTACCATGTTCTTGTGACTTCAGATCCAGGACTAGGGAAGCTTTGTAGAATAGATACCAGAAAGCAACCAAAGTAGAAGCAGCATTCTTATAAATGCTCGAACGCTTCAAGATAGGCAGTCATTTTGTTTCGATGTGTCTTTCAGGACAAAATGTAGGTCAATAAATATCCTCAAAACGCCATTTAGACAGTATGAAACGATGCATTCTGTGCATCGTATCATAGCACCCTATGGAGTCGCTGGATATCAAAGTACCAACTTACATACATTTCTTGTGCTGACTACCTCCACTCAGTTTAAAACCCATAGTCCTCTCATGCAGTCTTCTTCCATGTACTGTAAACTCCAATCAAACTGCTCACGGTTCCAGCCAAACCAACCAATCCATCATCAAAGTTTGCCAATCCAATTGCGGTTGTAGGGACTGTCAGATCACAGAGGTCGGAAAGGAGTTGAAGGTTGGTAGCAGCACGCTCCCTAGAAACAAAGTTAGCAAAGGACCCCGCTCCTGACGATGGTATCACATACTTCTCAATCCTCTTAGCAGCAACAACACCCTCTCCATTTTCCTTATCAATCTTGGACGTCTGCAATCTCAAATTGTAAAGCGAGTACAACCCGCTCGCAGTACTGAAAAACAGTCCCACAGCCCAGCACTTATACGCCTCCCTCTGAAACCTCTTCGCAGCCTCGAACTTCCTGATCCCCGCAGCATCAAGAACCGTCGCAGCATCAAAACTCAGGTATCCAGCGTATCCCAACTGTCGGCCCACCGCACAGTACTTGATGACTGGATCAAGACTCTTGCTATCGGCAGCAACCGCCGCGGCTTTGAAGTGCTCTACAAACTTGCCGAAGCGCATCAGTTTGCGCGCGAGCCCGAATTGCTTCTTCATGGCCTCGAAGGGCGCGATTTCGCTAGGACTGCCATTGGTGCGGAAGAGGTACCAGGCGTAGAATCGCGAGAAGTATTGGAGGGTTCGAAGGAGCTTGTCGCGACCGACAGTCGTGCCGACGAATTGAGGTAATGGGCAACGGAGGGGTGGTAGACGAGGGAATCGGCAACCATTTTGATGGTTAAATGGGGGGGCAAGGTATTCGGAAAAGCAATGTAATGAATAACACTAGGTAGTTGAGGTCGTAGAGAGTGGAAATACTCGGGGCTTGCTGGAGGATATGGGCAAACTTGTTGATGGCTTGTGATACCGTAAGTAGAGCGAGTATCCGGGGTGTATCATATGCACACAGATGCGGGGCCGAGGTTGTACGGAGTATTGTGGTTGGCTGTCGGACCGCGTCTATATATGACTCAGCAGTAATATCAATCACCAGAATCAACAGTCAGTCACGTTTTCTCGTGTCAGATTCGCTCTTTATTCTCGGAGTCATCATCATCTATGAAATCGTCACATTCACAAAGCGATTGCAAACATTGAAGTAGAGGCTTATAACCAGCTAGTACCATATCAAAATGCCTGAAATAGCAGAAGGTCAGTGTCGCATAAAAGGAACTTAGAGGACGAGGACCGTACCTTACCGTACCACCGCTGACATGATGTCGGACAGTTGCTCGAGTGGTTCATTACCTTCGAAAGAATCTAGTAGGCAAGACTCTTGCCGTCGTGAAAGCCCTAGATGACCCCATTATATTTGGAAAGGTCGGCACCAGTGGACCTAAGTTCGAGAAAGCCATGACAGGCAAGAAAGTCCTAGATGCGAATCAGCAAGGCAAATATTTCTGGTTGGCGGCCCTAGTTCTATGTTCAATTGTCCACTGACCAATACATCAACCAGGCTTATAATGTCATCACCACCTCACCCAGTCTTCCATTTGGGCATGTCAGGTACGTAAACCTACACCATGGCTGGTCTGTTAAGTGTTGACATCTACAGGCTGGATTCACATTCGAGGCGAACCTAGCGGACACTATCGGCCCAAGGCAACCAAAGAAGATGAAGAATGGCCTCCAAAATTCTGGAGGTTGATACTGGAGACCGACAGCCAGCCCAAAGTCGAAGCAGCTTTCGCGGATGCTCGAAGATTTGGCCGAATACGTTTAGTCAACTGCGCAGCAGAGGACATCAAAAGTACTACTCCTCTCATTGAAAACGGCCCGGATCCAGTAATCGACAAAGACATTTTCACTGCAGAGTGGTTGGAGGCGAAGATTTTGAGCAAAAAGGTCCCCATAAAGGGCTTCCTGTTGAATCAATCGATGATAAGCGGGATTGGTAACTGGGTTAGGTCAGTACACTTATTACACCTGAATGGAAAGGCCCAATAGGCTAAACTATCTAGTGACGAGGTTTTATACAATGCAAAATTACATCCGGAGCAATACACCAATACGTTCAGCTCGGAAATGATCAAACAGCTTCATAAATCCATCCTCTACGTCTGCCAGACTGCCGTAGATCTGCTAGGCGATTCGAGCAAGTTCCCAGACGAGTGGTTATTCAACCATCGTGGGGTAAAGTCGAAAGCTGCCATCACTTTGCCAAACGGAGCCAAAATGATTTATCTCACTGTTGCTAGCAGGTCCAGTTGCGTGGTGCCGAGTGTGCAGAAGATGGTCGTTGAATTCCCTGCAGAGGTGAAGAAAGAAGATCTCAACGGAGGCGAAGATGCTGAGAGCGAGAAGGAAATCAAGCCCAAGGCAAGAGCGTCGAACAAGAGGAAGGCTGGGGTGGTAGAAGATGAGGAGGTTGTCAAGGCTGAGGAAGAGAAGCTTGTTAAAGATGAATCCAAAGGGAAGGCTAAAAAGGCCAAATCTACTCCGAAGGCGAAAGTCGGCAAAGTGAAGATTAAGAGAGCACTAAGCGAAGATTAACCTCAATACACTCCGGTGCCAAAAACAAAATAAATCTACGGGGACAAGTATTATATGAAAGCCTACGACGCCCAACCAGCGTTCTCTTACAGTGTGAACCGCTAGCTGGAATGAGGACGGGATCGGGCACACTACTTGAGTTTCGCAGCACTCCGCTTCTTCTCCTACACCGCGTGTTGTGGAATAGAAGGCGTGAATGCGAGGTCTGAATATGGGACGTGGGGGGAGCGTTGGGAAGTATGAGGATTCAATAAGAGTGCTGATTACGAGCCACTTTTCCTATAAAGTCTTCAAACAAAGCGTTTAATGACACGCCACAACTTCCTTCATATAGCCATATAATACGAGCGTTCATCAGCCAATCTTTGCACTGAAGAAATCCGGCCACCATTCATCTATCACCCACACTCTCCAGTTAATCATCCTCTGCAAAAGCACCTCGACTGACCTCCTGGAGATATAATTCAGAGGAAGCATTTTTCTTCGACCAAGTAGGGCTCTATTCCAACCCCACATCCCCCACTATCACTCACTGCTTAATATCCTACAAATGAAATAAGATAACACAGATATCTACCCGGCTCTGCAGCACCATTACTAGACTTCTAAGCTCTAGCTAATTCTCCTCTCCAATCCCTCAAACCAAGACCCTAGAAAACAGCTACCAAACTCTTCAACTGCCAAGCAAGGAGAGGTGTTCATGTACAGGGGTCTCACATTCCTAAGACCGCAGCGCTTTAAATGTAGCATTCCCCACAAGGCAGTCGACAACCGCTTAATATTTTACGATCCTAAAGTTTTTGTTGGAATTTATTTGGAGGCAACAATTGGCAGGACGTCGGATTATGTTTTGAGATCTAGCTTAGTCATGTGACATACCACCCCACAAAAACCGACAAAGGAAGAGCTAACAGCTTCCCGGCCCGAGTTCGCGCTATTGTTTCACTCAGTCCGACCGACTTCTAAGCATCTTGATCTTGATATATTGCTTCGCATCTACACCCAGTACCAAGATCTGGAGCATCCTCATGCTAGCCCGGTACGAGAGGTTGACATGCCGATGTCTGTGGAGGATGACTCTCAATGCCAAGAAGGGGCAGGGCCAGGGCATGGGCTTCTAGAGGATGGCGCCGTGTTGTCTGTCACAGACTCAGATGGATCCCACCAACAGCATCAGTATCGGCATATGAGCTCTAGTACTGTTATTCACCCGGCTGTCAAGGAAACAAGACATCTCCTATCGCCGTCGCCTACCCCATCCGCCAAAAGCTCGTCTTCATCTTCAGTCGTGACCACGGACTCATCGAGTGAGCCGCCGGACACCTTATCATCTGTTCCAAATCTGCACAGCTATTCCGGCCATTTTGAAAAGCCAGCTCACGATTCGGCTTCTGAAGGAAACGGGGAAGTAACGTACCCCTCGGCCCTTCTTATCTCAAAACCCCTACCTCTTCACGAGCTCCATGATATCCCGGAGGAAAGAGTCAAGAAGCCCCGAAAATTGTCAGCGGCCAGCCCAAATGGAGAGATCTTGAAACTGTCAGCGGCCGAGATGGAAGAGTTGACTTCAGCCCCAGATTCATTACCTGTCACTTCCCCGGTCAAACCGTCGCTCGCAGCGTCTCCGATGGTTGATAGGAGAGGCTCAGTGTCAGAGCCTACTCGCTTTAATGCAGATGACCAGAGGAGGACCGAGCAAGTCTACAGGTCGGCTACTTCTGAACCTTTCAAACTATATACGGAATCAGCTGGGGAGCGGCGGCCCAGCAATGAGAGTACGCCGAGCAACGTAGCTGGCAGGCGGCCAGGATTATTGTCTTCCAGGACTATATCAACTCCAGTAACTAGCAGCAACCGCATGCCATCTTACAGCAAAGGTTCGGCTCGTCAACCGTCACCGAGACGTAAACCAATCCCTCATGGTGCATGGCTAGAGCCATTAGATCTCAATTCGAGTTCAAAGCCATTAACCAAAAATGTAAACGGGTCGGCTGATCGCCAACCTTCGCCAATACATCAGTCTATTCCTCTTCCGCCTATGTCCATACCCACATATCTACAACTTGAGTTATCATCAGCCAGGCCATCGCCTTTGTATATTTATCGATCCGCAACAGGAGATACACCCTACGAATCCTCCAAAATCAAATTTGAGCGTTTATTGAACTTTCTGTTATTACCACCGCAACTGGAGCAAGTACTTTTTTTTCGGATCTTTCGCGTGTCTTGATGCATGGCTTTATACCTTTACCATCTTGCCACTTAGGTTCCTCAAGGCGGCAGCTATCCTGATTCAGTGGTGGGGCGAAGCTCTGTCAAAGGAAGCACGTTTTATATTGGGCTTCATTTACCACGGAGCTGGAAGATTCTGGCATCGTCAACGTGACCGAAATGGTAGTTCTGATTCTTCTTCTCAGTCTCGAAGTATTTCTAGGGCACGACGTCCAATAGCTTCAACCATGTCGTCATTTCAATCTCAATCAGCGAGAGCTCCCGAATCAAGTAATGGTCCCGGCAGTCACGAGCAATTCATGTCTGAGTTGGAACGTAAGTCAAGGCAGGGATGGGGTCGCAAACATCGACGAACGAAGTCACAACCCTCATCATTATCTTCAAATCACAAGGCGGACCTTCTTCAGGGTGCCGTGATAATATGTACCTGTATCCTTTTAATGAGACTTGATGCAAGCAGAATGTATCACAATATCAGAGGGCAGTCAGCTATCAAACTCTATGTCATCTACAATGCTCTCGAGGTATGTCAGTCGGTATGTGACCACACTTCTTTTGCTAATAATGGCAGGTATGCGACAAGCTGTTCTCTGCTTTAGGACAGGACATATTTGAATGCCTCTTTTCCAACGAGACATTGGAGCGAGATCCTGATGGTCGAAGCAAGATCCTCAGACCTCTTGGCATGTTCGTTCTGGCGTTGATATATAACGTCATACACGCCGGTACTTTGTTTTGTCAAGTTATCACATTGAACGTGGCAGTCAACTCGTACTCGAACGCCTTGCTGACACTGCTCCTTTCGAACCAATTTGTTGAAGTCAAGTCCACCGTGTTTAAGATGTTTCAAAAGGATAACCTTTTCCAATTGACGTGCGCCGACGTCGTGGAACGATTTCAACTATGGCTAATGTTGGTCATTATCGCTCTAAGAAACATAGTAGAGCTCGGCGGATTGAGCATCGTTGGAAACGAGGCAGATTTGGCCAAGGATACTACTACACCGATCAGGACCAATTCTATCCTACCTAATAGCTTCACTATCCTTCCTAGCTGGTCTGGCGAGGTCCTTACCCCATTTCTCCTGGTGCTTGGAAGCGAGATGCTGGTAGACTGGATCAAGCACGCCTATATCAGCAAATTTAATCGGGTCAAACCGGCTATCTACCAAAAATATCTAGATGTTCTAGCGAAAGACTATTACTCTAATGTAAGTACGCCCTTAGGCAAGCACGAAGTCTCATACTGACTTGCTAGGCTTTTGTGAATCAGAACCTCATTAAACGATTGGGTCTTCCAGTTATCCCATTATCATGTCTGTTCATTCGGTCCTCTGTCCAGACCTACCACATGTTCCTCGCCACCCATGTACCGCCACCTATTCCTTCTACTGCTACTGCACTATCGGTTGAGTCTGCCACTGCATCTCCAGCTACCATGGCTGCCCTTGAACACTTCGACAACATCATCCGGAAAGCCCTCGGAAGATCCACATTCGGGATCCCACATCCAGAATCCATGAACCACTGGTATCTTCCCAGCGCCGATGACGTAATCGCCGCCTTGACTATGCTCATCTTCTTCCTGGGTGCCTTCCTCGTGCTTCTTGCATGCAAGTTGGTCCTCGGGATGTTACTACTAAAGTTCGCGCGGAACAGATATCAAACTATGAAGAAACGTGACCATCAGAATTACGACATGGATGGCAAAAGGATTGGCGGGTGGGGAATGGTTGAGTTGGAGGAAGAAAAGCGGCGATACTTTTTTGAGGATGATCCGGAGACGTTGAAGAAGCTGAAAGAGAAAGAGCGGCTTGCTAAGGAAAAGGCTGCCGCGGGGCAGGATTTTTCGAAGATCAGTAGGTATGAGATGTCTGCGAAGAGGATTTGGTAGCTTTTGTATACCCAGATGACTTTGCACATATAGCTTGAAGTCTTTCCAATGTGAATGAATGTCAGATCAAGCTTCTATTTTTTCCTATCCTCCAAATTCATGTTTAGGCTGTCCTCTCGTTCCTGCTGATGCTTCATATCGGTAAACATGACCACCTTCATCTTCCCCCCTGCGCCTTTGTCTTGAGCAGTAGTAATGAATAGAACATCTAGGTTCTTCCCTCCCCAAGTTGGGCATGTTACTGCTTTTGCCGAAAATACAACATCTCTAACGTGCTTGCCTGAAGGATCATAGACCACTGTTCCTTTGGTGAGTTTGTATGTTAACGAAGAGAATAGGCTTACAAGACTTACTAACTCGACTAGATCCGTACACTGCCATCCAGATATTCCCATCCGTGCTATTGCAGTCAGTTTTTCAGATCTGATCTCCACTTATCTAAAGAAAAGAAACTCACTCCATAACCAATCCGTCCGGCTCCATATCCGATCCCGCGAAATCCACAAACACCCTCCGGTTTGAGATGGAACCGCTTTCGAGGTCAAAATCATACGCCCAGGTCTTTTGGCCGACTGAGTCATTGAAATACACTTTTCCCCCACCACCGCAATTAGAGACTACTTACTGTACATGGCGTTTCATGGAAGTTGCATTGGTAGAAGGAAACTCACTGGTTTTGATGTCTGGACTCCATCCAATTCCATTGCCACAAATCACCCCACTCTCCATCTGATGCAGAGTCCCATCCGGATCGTACCTCCATAACCGGCCCTTGGGTTCATAATTTGAGGGGATCTTTCCCGGTCCCATAGCCGCTGCCTGTCTCGTTATTAGTTTCCCTTTTCCTTACTTATGAGCAAGAAGCGGAATCAAGAAGATTCGCACGCACCTTTTTGTCAATCTCAGCCACCCAAAACCGGCCCTTGGCATCAATGGCTCCTAACCAGTCAGTAATTAGCGAAATGTATCCATCTATCTCCCCGACTTTTGACAAAAGGAAATCCATACCCACCATCATTCAATCTCAACTCTCCCCTCTCGCTCTGCGGGATAATCTCCCTCACAACATCGAGCTTCCCCGTCTCCTCGTCGAGGAAAGCAATACCCTGGTAATAAGCACAGATATAACTCCCATTCACCCCTTTCCTGAAGCACATGACCGATACGCTGTCTTCCAGAACAAGGGTTTTGGCATCGCCGTCGGGAAGGCTGGGATCGTTGGGGTTGAGATGTAAGATGTGGAGCTCAGAGGGGGTCTTGAGAGGGTCGACCCAGTGCAGGGAGTGCGTGTTGTTGTGCGTGCGGAAGAGAGGCGCTTCGCCGAGGACCATGGGGCCGAGATGTGGGTTTTTGTACCATGGTTTCAGGGGGGATGTGGTGGGGATTGGGAGAGGCATTTGGGATTTGTTTTTCTGTGTGTGTTTTTGGATGATGGTTTGTTTTCAAGATGTGTGGGATATTTCTCCTCGAGGTAGTGTCTTCAATTTATTAAGAACTGTATGTTGCATTAGAATTGCGAGCATGTAACTTGGCTGCCGATCTGGTCTGGTCCCCCACTTTTGAGGTTGAGTAAATTGTACAAAGCCAAACTCAACGTTACACGAGATCATGCAGCATGCGACTAGCTAGTACTTATTGCAGAGGTATATAATCCATTAATTCTGTCGTTCTCGGTGAGATTAACCATTTCTACATTGTTAAATACTAGAAAACGCAAATAGAAACCAAGCACCATGACTTCCAATGCCGACCCTCAAGCTCCTGGTTCTGGTCCTCAACCTCCATACCCCCTCCATCCTTCAATCCAAGATAAGCTGGACCCAGTCTACGCTGCCTTTTACAACAAACACCTCATTGACCAACAACAAGTCCACCTCCGCCCCGTCTCTGCCTCCCGCACCTCCGGTGTTCTGATTCCCGGTGCAGGGCCCGAACTCCCCGTTGGAAAAGTGGAGGATATCTCTATCAAGAGGAGAGAAACTGAAGGCCCGGATGTGCTAGTCAGGGCATTCACCCCTGAAGGCGAGAAGCCGGAAAAGGGCTGGCCGTTAATGGTCTACTATCATGGTGGAGGCTGGGTGCTGGGCAATATCAACACCGAGAATGTGGTCTGCACGAATCTATGCAATAGGGCGAAATGCGTCGTTGTCACTGTAGATTATCGGTATTTGAATTCATTTTCCACGTTGCTCACTCTTGCAATTTCAAGCTAATTACGGGGTAGACTGGCTCCCGAAGATCCATACCCAGCCGCTGTCCACGATTCCTGGGAGGCGCTGCTCTGGCTGAACACCGAGGGCCCTGCACACTTGTCTCTTGATCTCTCACTTAGCGCCGTAGGCGGATCCTCAGCCGGCGGCAACCTCGCAGCCATCATGTGCCACAAAGCGCTCTCGGCGCCATCGCTCGTGCCCAAGTTCTCGGCACAGCTGCTCCTCGTGCCCGTCACGGACAACACGGCACTGCCCAGCACGACGCTCTCGTGGAAGGAGAATGAATTCACGCCCGCGCTGCCCGCGGAGAAGATGCTGTGGTATCGCCGCCACTACCTGCCGAATGAGAAGACCTGGGGAGAGCCGGAAGCCAGTCCGCTGCTGTACGGCAATGGCGATGGGGAGTGGGGACGTTTGCCCAGGGCGCTGGTTGTGGTGGGTGAGTTGGATGTATTGAGGTCGGAGGGGGAGGAGTATGCGAAAAAGCTGGAGGAGAATGGCGTCAAGGCGGATTTGAAGATTATGAAGGGTATGCCGCATCCGTTTTTGGCTATGGATGGTGCGTTGCAGCAGGGGAAGGATGCGATCACTTTTATGGTGGAGGCGTTGAAGGAAGCTTTTGGTGGGGAGAAGTAAATATGGACAGAAGAGCGGGTAGTAGGTGTGAAGGAAACAGCGGAGGAATTTTGAGAGAAATAACTAGATTGACTGGAGTGAATGAACAGAGATTGGATACTTGCTCTAGAGATAATTAGCCATAGATAGGCCGATCGAACTAATAGAAGAAAGAAGAAAGTTAAACTTCCATTCCAGAGATAGACAAAATCCTTCAAATGCTATTCCCCTACTCAAAATCGCCTTACAGAAGCAGGCCCCTTGTAAAACCAAATGCTCTCCTCGCAGCATCCTGATCTTCAACATCAACATATTCCTGACCTTCCCGGGTATTGGCTCTCCAACTTCTCCACTCAGATTCAATTGTAGACACCAAGTCCAAAACAGCGGGTCTATCGGCGGGCTCAGGCTTTAGCATATCGCCAACGATATTCCTGAGACCCTGGGAATACCCTTTATCGTTCATACGGGAAATTTGCCAGTCGTAAGAATAGATACGTGGTGGAGGCATGTCCGTCATCATAGTGTAGATGACTGCTCCCAAAGACCAGAGTTCACTGGCACGGGTCCAGGATTGAGTGTGGTTGTAGACCTCCTGAGGTATTTGTTAGAGATTTCCGCAACAATCCACGAAGATAACTTACAGGAGCCCAATACCACTGCTTGGAAATTGGCGCATACTCAACTCTCTGCCCCATAGCCACTCTCGCCCCAACACTCCCACAAACCTTGGCCCACTGGAACCCACCCAACTTACACTCGCCATAAAACTCCCCTTTAGTTCCCGTCGGCTTCTTGAACCAGATCTGACCCGGACTGACATCCATAATCAGAACCGCTTGCCAGTCCTCATCATGCTTGACCCATTCTCCCGGAATGCCCTCCGTCTCCTTGACACCGTGATGCAGCCACAGCAGAGCGCGCGAAATGGAGCGCAGCACATGCCAGCAGAGCGACTCGGGCAGCGAAGGACGGGCTAGGTTTGGAGACGCGAGTCTGTGCCAGGCAGCTGCGTCTGCGAATCCCGGCAAGGAGTTAGCGGAGCGCATGAGATAGGCCAAAGAGCCGGCATTCATGTCTTCCCATATGGTGATATCGCCATACTCGCCAGCTTCTGAGGTGCTGCCGTTGAGAGCTGAGGTCTGGACAACGTCGACGAGGGAGATGATACTGGGGTGGTTGAGAATGCGGGATAGAGAGAGAGCGGCGTGCGGGATGATCACTGAGGCTAGTTTTGTGTTGTAGGTTGGTGGATCGTCGGGGCTTTTGGTTTTCTCGAGGTCCAGCTCTGTAGGGTCAAGGGGCGAGTCTTTGGTGTATACCTCTGGGACTTTGGATGCTAAGAAGTAGCGTTGTCTATGGTACGGAGGACGGGTTTAGATGATGCGATATCTTGTGCTTCATTTGGGTTGATAGGGATGTAGCGAGGATGGATTGACATGTTGAGGAAAAGTGAGGAGAAATTTCAGTGATTGCAGAGAAGCTTCTATCCTGGAGTCTGTCATCTCTGGGACAGTAAACATGGTGGCGCCCGAGGAATGTAGCAATAAAAGAAATATGTGTTCCGGTTCATTCATGAATCTGACAGATTCATGAATATCCTAGTTGTTTTATTCATGAATTAGATTCACGTATAAACTAGTTCATTCATGAATTTAGCTAGTTCATTCGTAAATGCGCTAGGATTCATGAATGAACTAGTGTACTTGTAAATCTAACTAAGATTCATAAATGAACTGGTTTATATGTAAATATTAGTTAGATTCACTAAACTCGCTGCTGCTTATAAGGGGTTAATTGCTTCTAATTTATATAATTATTATCTAAGTATATCAAAGAACCTATTACAGACTTCAGATAGAAAGCAGTTGTTCTAACTAAGCTGCGATAGACTAGCTGTAGAGGGAATATCCGATATAGTACGTAGAAAAGTAATAGTAAGTGAGGTAGTAAAATTTTAGTATTTTGGTGGTAGTGTTATAAAGAATTAGGAAGAGAAAAGAGTTTTTCTATGTAGGATAGCCTATAAAGTGAAGTGCAGATTTACGAGTAAACTAGTTTATTTATAAATGACACTAATATTCACGAGTAACCTAGGGTATGCGTGAATTTGTACTAAGATTTATGAATAAACTAGGTCACTTATAAATGCGCTAAGACTCATGAATAAACTAGGAGATTTATGAATCGCTTATATTCACGAATGAACCGGAACATATGTAAACCGTAAGATTACTTTCCCAAACTTCTTGAAAAGAAAGAACCTCATTTTCTTGAGCGAACACCAGATTTCGAATCTTACAAACAGCTTCCACATGTTATGCTCTTTCACCAGCCTCATGAGAGATTTCCATATGGAGAACTCGAGGATATACTTGGGTCACACAAGATGAGGGGGCTATTACTGTATCACCAGAGATTGATTTCCAACTGAGAAACCACGGAGGCACTTGCTCTTCCATAATTGTTCTATCTTATAGTTATATGGTTCTGTAATGAAGAGAACTTAAATTGAGATGTGTGAACAGTTAGAAATACTCCGTGAGCAAGCAAAAGAAATGTAAAACGGGGTTGGATTAATCTAGGGCTTACTAAGCCGGACTGGCGCCAAAGCTACCCCGCCCCCGACATCAGTAATCTGAATACATTACTACGTAAATCAGCAGCAGCAGTACGGAGGTATGAGGATGACTGAGCTACTACCCAAGTCTCACTGCTTATGAGACTTTCTCATCCCCATCCTCCCTAACAACAAACCTCAATACTCGCGCATAAACAACAAATCGATCATGTCCCTCGTCGAAACGGAATTGCAATGGCATACGGGAGAGGAGCAAATGCACAAGCTGCTTCGAGTCCCGCAGATGGACAATCCCACTCAGCCGTACCTCACTCCCAATGCCACAAATACCCTCATGCGGTCGCCGCTAATTGCGCTTGGTACGCTCGACTCAAAAGGAAGACCTTGGACAACGTTATGGGGAGGGGAGGCTGGCTTCTCCAGACCTATAGCACAATCGATCATTGGCATCAAGACAACAGTTGACCGAATATACGACCCGCTTGTGAAGATACTGCTAGGTGGGAAGGCAGATGGAGAGGTTGTTCAAGAGAATGGTACTGGTAGGATGGTGAGCGGTTTGGCTATCAACCTGGAGACGCGAAGACGGGTCAAGCTCTATGGGAGAATGGTAGTCGGTACTATTTCTGCTACTGAAGAAGGGATTGGTGAAATACAGCTAGTTGTAAAAATTGAACAATCTTTGGGTGAGTGCATATTTGCAGCCGAGACTTCATTTCCACCGAGCCTAGAGCAATAACTAACTCTGCACAAGGCAACTGTCCTAAGTATCTAAATCAAAAGAAGATTGTTCCTCGTTTGCCTCAGCCAGAGCTTATTTCGATCAGCTTTCCGCTACCCCAAGCAGCAGTCGATCTTATTACAAAAGCCGACCTGTTCTTTATCTCTTCTTCGAATCATGAATCGGACATGGATACGAATCATAGAGGTGGCCCTCCAGGCTTTGTTCGAGTTCTTTCGAATGATGAGGATGGCCTAACTCTCATATATCCGGAGTACAGTGGTAATCGACTTTACCAGACCCTAGGGAACCTCAACACCACACCTCAAGCTGGCGTAATATTTTCGGATTTCGATACAGGCGATGTTCTTTATATGACGGGAACAACAGAAGTTTTAATTGGCAAAGCTGCTACTGACTTGATAAGCCATACAAATCTTGCAGTCAAGATCAAAGTGGAGGCAGCACGTTTCGTGTCAGATGGACTAGCGTTCCGAGGTCAACAAGAAGAGTATAGCCCTTATAATCCTCCAGTGAGATATCTCTTGACCGAAAGAGCTAATGGGATATCTTCCAACGCGAAGCAAATATATGCAAAACTCGTTGACAAAAAGATATTCTCTCCTACTGTCGGACGATTCCGATTCCATATTGCTGATCCGAAGAAAGCCAGCCTCTGGAAACCTGGCCAATACGTTGCATTGAGCTTTCAGGACGAACTCGATATTGGTTACAGCCACATGCGGGACGATGATCCTAAAAGTCTGAATGATGACTTTCTACGAACATTTACAGTCTCATCCCGGCAGTCTGAAAATTCAGAAGCCCATGATCAATTTGAAATTACCATTCGCAAGGTAGGCGTGGTAACAGATTTCCTATTCAAACAAAATGTACGGAGCGACCTGGAGCTGCCCCTTCAAGGATTTGGGGGAGATTTCTTCATTCAGCAGTCTACAGGGGAAAATATCTCATTTATTGCTGGTGGTGTAGGCATTACCCCACTTCTTGCTCAAGCGGCAAATCTTGACCTGGAACGATTTCACCTCTACTGGACTATCCGGGCGGAAGATATTGCTTTAGTGGTAGACACTTTTGAGAATGTCCCAGGACTTGCAGCACACTCGGATGTTTTCGTGACGGGGACGCCTCAGGAAATGTCTGGATATTGGAAGAAATTAGAGTTGTCTTCTGCAAAGTTGCATAAACGAAGGATTTCAAGAGACGATGTTTCAGGTGATCCTGCTTCGAAGTGGTATCTATGCACTGGAGCCGGATTTCGGAACTCCTTGGTTGAATGGTTGGGTGGGAAATGCATCATTTACGAAGACTTCAATTATTAAATATATTATAACTCTCAAACATAATTTACATTTGTTCAAAGCATAAATATATGTAATTTTTGATTTGAAAATACAAAAGGCGTACAAAATAGTTACAAGACCCCTTTATAGCTAGCCATCAGTCCACATCCGTAGAACTCCACAACTTCTCCGTAACATCCAACATATGACGATGTTCCTCAATCTTAACCCTAATTCTCGCCACACAATCCTTCCCCAACGGCAACCTAATCGTCTCCTCAACCCCCTCCCCCAACCCCCTCCCCATCACAACATCAAACACAGCCCTACACCCCTTCTCCACATCATTCGGGGCCCTAGCCCCCACACCCCCCAGCGCAACCGTAGCATCCAGTACCTGCTTGACGACCGTCCCCTCATACTCCCCCGGCAACGCAGCCTCGGGCCTCGCCAGCGCGCGCGAGAAATTCGTGCCGAACCAGCCCGGTTCGACAAGCAGACGCGGATCCCGAGGGGCTTGACTTCGTGGTACAGGGCTTCGGAGAAGGCCTCGAGCGCGAATTTGGAGGCGGAATACAGGGACCGCGAGGGCTTGGCTTCGAGGCCGGTGGCGCTGCTTATTTGGACGACGGTGCCGGAGTGGCGGAGGCGCATCGAGGGGAGGATCAGCCGGGTTAGGGTGAGGGGGCCGAAGAAGTTTGTGGCCATTTGGGCGCGTGCTTCTGCGTCGCTATATATGTAGTGTAGTCGTTAGTTAACCAATAAGTTGTGTTTTGTAGAACTAGTTTCGGGACATGATGACAAGGGAAGCAAGGCAAGGCAAGGGAATCATATGTATAGTATGTACCTGATGGTTTCGAAAGCTCCTAGGAGAGCGTACCCCGCAGCGTTAACTAGGATATCGATTCGTCCCCATACATTTATAGCTTTCTCGACCGCTTTAGCTAACTCGGGTTCTGGAGCACAGACGTCTAAGGTATGCCACACGCCGCCGAGGCTCTCGACTTCGGAGACGAGGCCGGGGGTTTTGGAGGGGTTACGGGATGTGGCTATTACTTTGTGGCCGGAGCGTAGGGCGAGGAGTGCAAGGCTGGTGCCGAAACCGGATGAACAGCCCGTAATGAACCATATTGGTGGAGACGACATTTTGTGTGCTATAGATAGGGGCTGAAGACTGTGGAGGGGGTGGGGAGGAATGCTGATAGATGAGGGCAAATATGGAAGGAATACTTGTTATATAAAGCTGTTAAACTGATGTTGATCACTTGGCTATCTGGTTCGGGGGTGTTTGCTATTGGATATAAGTACGAATGAAACAGCAAGTGTAAGTAGGGTGATGGAGTTAAGATATTATATCCGAGTTTTCATTGCAACAACGGACTTAATAAGGTATGCATTTTATAGTTCAAAGTTTGTTCTTGCAAACATTGGGGATCATTGAACAATCAACTGCCTAGCTGAGAGCAACTTTCTCAACTGGAGGCAGTGAAGGGGCGTGTTCGCATATAAAATCACATGACTAGCACAGGACATAAACAGACACAATGAAGAAATAGGATAAGTGAAGGGCGGCAGAACTATAAAACCCGGATCACTCATTAGATATACACAATAGTGCAGATGTATACTGTAGATCAAAATGAATTCTCATTGTGAAGTTCAACTTGCCAAGAGCGATTGAACCCTGGCGTTAAACTGCTAACAGCATCTATTGATACTGAGTAAAGCATACGAGCACTTAAAACTTGTTGACCTCTTCGTTGACCAGATTGTTGACTTCGGGGTCCATGCCAGCTGGAAGACCTTCCTTGGTTGCAAACTGGTCGACGGCTACAGGAAGTAGGTTAGCGCATGACTCGACATTGCTTTGAGATATCAAGTCGCATATACAAGTATCAGAGATACATTGGCCACTTCAAGTAGGATGAGAGGAGAGAAGCGTACCAGAGTCTACCATCGTGTCTTCCACCTTATCATTACCGCCATTCGCCTTATTGTTGGCATTGTTATCCCCATCGCTGCCACCCTGTCCCGTAGCATCGTTCTCGAATTCTTTGATGTCGTCTCCGAAACCCATATTGACTGATGTTGTAGTGTGTTTTGATCTAAAGACAAAGCAAGTCAGTCTCAATATAAGGTTTGATGCCAAGGTCTGGGCACTGCAAGTACTCACTTGGAATGTTGTAGTAGTGGTTGATGGATGCTTTGCCAAGAGGAAAGAGGGGAAAGCCAAGACTCTTTATACAGTGGCATATCAAGACCTCAAGCAAGAAGAGCGCAAATATGCACAATGATGTGCTTGTGAGTCTTATCTCGATAGCGTGCATCCATATGCATCCATATGCACCCAAGTGGCTGCTTGAAAGCTGGCGTCAATGGTGGCGGGGCACACATTAGAAGCATATTGGTTGGATGGCATGGCGGGGTGTGATGAAAATGGGGCAAGATGCGTTTCAATAGAGAATCAGACAGTCCACACATTCATCCAAATGCTTGCTGAGCTGAAATGAAGCCTTGTTTGGACTGCATAAAGAAAGTGGGGTCAAGGTGTGCCAAACCCATGAGTGTCTATATCAGACTGCATAAGTTTAGAGTCCCTGGAGCACAATTTCTTGAAACAATCCTGGACCTTAAAACAGCTTTAAGGGCTACGCGCTCTCGCCCATCAGGATTTGAGGAAGTAGGAGTCCACCCTCCCCTCCGTTCTCCTTCATAGAGAACTGGGTTGCATCTCCGACTCTCCGACTCTCAGAACTGTAAGATTGTCTCGGAGTGGAGCATACAGACTTCTGTCAAGCTCACTGAAGTCACCGACCTAGATGTAGACACTATATCTCATGAGGTCCTTTGGCTTTGGTTAGAAATGGAAGCTGAGAATGTTGTTGTCGTCTTAAATCTTGGCATTCAGGGTCCAGATCAGATGGATGTGAGGTCATACACGTGACATGGCCGATAAGAGAACCTGATAAGAGAAAAGGTGGGGTGGGGTGCAACACCCCATCAACATCTCCCATCAAAATTGACCTTTGCCTACAACCTGCAGATACAATAAACACTATCAATATCATGGAGTACAGAAAGCAATCTTCCTCTAGCATTACACCCCGCCTAACCATTCATGGAGGCGCTGGAAACATCCTCCCCAGCAACCTCCCTCCTGAGAAATACAAGCTATATCACGACTCTCTGCTCAAAATCCTAGCCACAACTCACCATTTTATGACCTCGCCCTCCTCATTCCCCCTCACAACAGGCTCTTCTACCTCCGCGCTCGATACCGTCACATTCGCCGTTGCGCAATTAGAAAACAACCCTCTCTGTAATGAACCACCCCCATTCCTTTGAAGTTTGTTCCCCGTCCTTGATTTTGAGTTTCCTCGGTGAGACCTCAAAAGGTTGTTTGATTATCTTGGAGTCATTTCATTGCTCTCTGTATACAAGGACGTCCAGGCTACGAACTGCGCCGACGATTCTTGATGTCCCATTCCGCCTAGCACATTATAATTCAGCACTAACTCGGTACATACAGTTAACTCCGGACACGGCGCAGTCTTTACCCGCGATGGAGTCAACGAGCTCGAAGCTTCGGTCATGGTATCGAGGGGGAGTAAGAAGAGGGGCGTAGGCCTGATGGGCTTGCAACATGTCAAGAATCCCATAAAGCTTGCGCGAGAGATGCTACTGCACGGGGAACAGGATTTGGAGGGCAGGAATGGGGAACATAGGGGGCCCATGGCTGAAGACCTGTCCCTGTCGAGGAGTTCAGGGGCCCAAGGGCATTGTCAATTGCATAAGTATAGTGCAGAGAAGCTGGCCGAGCAGTGGGGATTGGAGATGGTGGATCCGAGTTATTTCTTTGTCCAGGCACGTTGGGATGGTACGTACGTTCGGTTGTTATGTGGCGAAAGGTACACGTACTGACTGGATTGATAGAACATGTCAAAGGATTAGAGAAGGAGAAAATAGGCGGGGTTGCTACCTGGGATGAAGAACACTTCTTCCCACAAGGGACATGTGGTGCTGTTGCACTTGACAGCGAAGGGGTAGTGGCCGCAGCCACGAGTACTGGTGGGATGACGAATAAATTGACAGGGAGGATAGGGGACACGCCAACGCTCGGAGCGGGGTGAGTAATTGGCTCCATCCCAAAATCCAGCTTCTTGATATGCTAATACATCGCTTCAGGTTCTGGGCAGAGGAATGGGAAGATGAATACCCTTCCAAAACCGAGACCCTGCTCCGACAATCGAAACCAGGCCTGATACTCAGCGAGGCCCTGAAGGGATTGATGGCGGATTGTCTGCCGAACCCCATGGCCTATTCGCCAATCCCCGCGGCGGATCTTGACCCCGCGTTCCTTGCTAAAGGAGACAAGGTGTTCCGAGCAGGCGCCATGTCCGGTACAGGAAACGGCGACTCGTTCCTGCGGATAAACGCTGTACGGACCGCGTCTGCTATAGCTCGGTATCGGGGATCCAAGGGCAACGAGAAGACGAGTCTGCAAGAGGCTGTTACGGAAGTCACGGGCCCGGGAGGAGAATTGGTGAAAAGTGCTGGCGATAGGTGGAGGAAGACAGGGGAGGGCGAAGGAGGGATTATTGGTATTGAAATAACGGTCGTCGTTGATGCAAATGGCGAAAAGAAATCGGCTGTTTCGCATATCGTGGATGACTTTAATTGTGGAGGCATGTTCCGCGCAGCTGTTGATAAACATGGGAAGGCTGTGATGAGAGTCTGGAAGCCGAAGCAGCATGAAGGCCTAGAGGCTTATGAGGGTGAAGGTAGAGAGTACGACTTGAGAGATTGGCTAGAAGAGAAGATGTAGATTGAACAACTAAATATCTCTCTGCTAAGGGCACGAGATCTTCAAACAGATACGGAACTTGCTGGTCTCAAATCTAACATGGTATCTTTGACAAACATAAGAAAATATCGCCAACGTAAAAGCCCTCAATCGATAACAAACTTCCCCTTCGCCCTCGAATTCCCCGCTGGAACCGCACGTCTCCCCACCCCCCTATTCATCCTATCACCCTTCCCATCCCCATCCCCATCGACATCGACCTGATGTCCATAACTAGTTGGTTTATTCATCTGAGAAGTGTCCCTTGCAATACCATATAAATCCCAAACCTTCGCCACAAGCTCCTCGACCTCCTTTCGGGCATCCCCGCCCGCATCACCATCCCTCCCCTCGACACTCAACCTCCCATCCACCTCCTCAATAAAATCCCTCACCTTCACCATCTCAAACTCATCCTTGCGCAGCCGATCCGGCAATCCCTGTCCCTTCAACAGCGCCAGCAGCCCCGCAGTCGCTGCATTCACAACACCCAGTACGGTGATGGTTACGTTGTAGGTGTGCAGTTTTGAGAGAGGGCCCAGAGACGCGCCGATGAGGATTTGCAGGCCCAGTGCCGTGTAGTAGAGCGTTTCTACGGCGACGTATTGGCGCGAGCGCCAGCGCGCAAGGCTGAGGACTTGCGCGTAGAGGCCTATGGCGGATTTGCGCGCTGCTTCGAGGTCCCCGCCCCCGTCGTCGTTGGGGATGCTGACGTTTATGCCGATTGCGGAGCGGAATATTGTGAGCTTGGAGGAGGAGGAGGA